>CAUYQV010117074.1:0-44710 GCA_963574575.1 Galagoides demidoff
TTTTGATTTCCATTTCTCTGATGCTTAGGGATGATAAGCATTTTTTCATATATCTGTAGGCCATGCATCTGTCTGTCTTCTTTCTCTTTAAGTCTCTTGCCCACCCTGAGATGGGATCACTTGTTCTCTTCTTGCTAATACTGATCTCCATTTCTTAAAAGGAAGAATAGCAAGGATTTTTTGAACATTATTTTTAAACAACTATATCCACACCCTCTGGTAAAAGGAGACTATAACAAAAAGGTTAAAATATTGGGCAGCCATAAAATATTTTTCTCTGTCCCATCATTTAGATGCATTTCTAGGAAGCTATCTACTTTTATTTTTATAGACCAAAATATCTCATTAAGTGCTTCTGCATTTTGAAGAGAGTGAACCAATCAAACAAAAGCTTCAATTTCAGAGGTAAGCAAATCACACACATTTTAAGATCTTTTCAGTTTCTTTGGCAAATGCAGGTGTCCAACCTTTTTTCTTTTCTGCTGCAGATTAGAAGAATAGGAGTTGTCTTGGGCCACACAGGAAATACACAAGCACTAATGAAAACTGATAAGAAAAAAAAAAGAAAGAAAAGAAGAGAAATGCAAAGAGATACGTGCATACTCTTGCTTATGTCTGATACCACAGACAAGCAGAAAAAGAAAAAAAGTCCCCACAAAATCAGTATGTGACCCGTGTATGTGTGTGTGTACCCTTAGGTTGGACACCCCTGAATGAAATTTGCCAAAATTTACATTTCACTGTCTGCTAAATATGTAGATAGTTGAGCAAAGTCTAGTTTGTATTTAGACAAGATATCAAGAATCTTTCATATGTTTTCTGTGGTTTCATTAAAATCTTCAAAAAGTTCGAGAAGATTTAAAACTCCATTTTTCAAATCAAAGTACAGAAGAGTTAGGGGGACTATTTTTTGTCATCTTGGGTCACAGTATCACTGATAAGGACTAGAAAGCATGATCATAGGTAAGGTCTGATAGAATCAACTCCACACCGTAAGAGGCCAGCATATCTATTATCCAAATTCCTCCTTCAGTTCATCAACAGGCATTTTAGTCGTCACCTCGGGGGTGGGAAACATATCTTTATTTGATTTCATAGGGAAATCTGGGGGCAGATGACAATGCATGTTCATTTGTGTGGTATGCCCAGGCTAATTCAGCAGATCACTGGGGTCCTTTTAAGAGACATCAAACTTCTCACTGGATTAGAAATACTTGCCTGGCTCATGCTGGTCTTGCAAGATTCAGTTTCCAAGTCAGTCCTTTCATCATAATTGCCTCTTCATCAAGTCCAACCTGAATTCTTTCCTGCAGAATTGCGAAATGTGTTCTGTTTTGGTTACTTACTGCCCTAATCCAGTTGTATGTGCCCTCATCTATCATTAAAATAACCCACTCATTTATCTTTCTTTTTTGCAGATGTCCAAGTCATGCTGCTGCAGATATTGTAATTATTGTTTTATTCATTACCCGAACTCTTAGGAAACATGGTGAAAATGTCTTAAAGCTAAAGTAGCATTGTCTCCATAGGGTTGCCAACATCAGTGGCCACGGGAAACAACAAACAAACAGCAACGGCCACTACAGAGGGCAGCTAATCTGAGTCACCTTGGTTTGACACAAAAAGTAGTGCTGCTTTGAGTGCCTATATTTTGGGCAGGGAGTGAATTGTATGGGTTTTGTTCTTTGACCCTAAATGACCATAAACACTGCTATCAGGAGCTTTGTGAATCCCCGGGAAGGATTCTGGAGAGATGAAACTTTTAATGCTAAAGCTGGGATAAGCCCTGGCAAACTAGAGGGCTTGATCTTCATAAAGAGGTTCTTATACTCCAAAAGGATTGGTGCTGTTACCTGGTACAAATATACATTGTTGGATGCCCCATATCCCACTTCTAGATCTGTCATAACCATCTCTGCTTACCAAGATCTGCAATGGGTTTCCCAGGGAGTATCTTTCTTTCTCCACTCCCTTCCTCCCTCTCCCATTCACCTCCACTAGCATACTTCAAGCTGCCCCTTCATTTTAGTGAAAAAATAAGAGAAATCACTGTTTGATAGAGAGAATCTCAACAGAAAGGAAACATGGAGGTGATTATCTGGGCAACCTAGACAAAGAGGCTGATTCTTAACCTGAAACTTGGCAGAATGGATGTGAGCCTTGAATAATTGGGTTCTTGCCCCTTTGGTACATTTGGATACATGCAAAGGAAGGAGCTGGTCTTTCGGAGCCAAGCACTCTATAAAATGCTCCAGTTGACGGCAATGTGGAAGTCTACAAAACCCACTCTCTGAAGTGTCACTAAGTGTACCCTTACAGTACACTTATAGGCTGTGGGTAGAAGTCTAAGAATCATCTTTGCTGTTGTTTCTTCCCTGCACCTTTTAAGGAATTATTTCTCAATGGACTGCCTACAACTCTAGAGACTCTGGAGATGAGCTTCCCCTTACTTCGTTACCAATGAATTCCAAATCCTCTTCCTCCATGCAGAGGCCAGAGCCAGAATGGAGTGTGCTTTGTGACCCCCTGGTCAGCTGTTTCAATGTAGGACGTACTTAACCTACATTACTGCTATACATGTTTACCATGTCTGTTCATCTTTTCCTTCCTCCATTTCCCCTTATTTTTATGTGTGGTGATTACTCACCCTTCTCCACTAACTAGCCTTCACCCTGCTACAGGTGCTCAATCTACAGGCTGTGTTGGAGCACCAGAATCTTCTATCCAGAGGAGTGAGGGGCTCAAATTTTGCCTCATACGCCCATTTTCCTAGGGGTGCCTCTGAGGAAAGGCCTTACTCTCAGAGAAACAAGCAAACTAAAAGCCTGAATGAGGACTTCTGAGGAGGTTAATTTTCTTTCATGACTTTTAAAAATTCAGTATCTGCACTGATCTTGTCTTGGGGGACAAAGATCACCTTAATGACCTGATTCTGCATTGTTCATTTATAAATATGCTCACTGGCAAAACCAAAAATTTCTGCAAAGTTTTAAATACTTCTACAAAAACAAGGCAACAACAAAAACATCTGTATGTTTCTTTCTTTTCTTTTCTTTTTTTTTTGAGACAATCTCACTATGTCACCTTCAGTAGAGTGCAGTGGCATCACAGCTCACAGCAACTTTAAACTCTTGGGCTTAATTGATTCTCTTGCCTCAGTCTCCCAAGTAGTGGGACTGCCACAACACCCGGTTTTTTTTTTTTTTCATTGTAGTTGTCATTGTTGTTTTAGTTGGCTGGGACCGGGTTTGAACCCATCAGCCTTGGTGTACGTGGCTGGCACTTTGCCCACTGAACTGTGGGCGCCACCTGTATTTCTTGAATAATATTTCAGCCTCATTGAATTGTGCCGTGGCCCATGGACACATTTCTAGATCGCGAAAGGACCCACAGAGTGAAAAATGAAATCTGACCAAATTGAAAGAAAAGACTCCTCTTAGCAACCCTTAGAGATTAGGGCCTCCCTTTTCTCCACTCCGTGTGCTGCTCAGGCGAACAGAGTTGCACACAACTTTCAGGAGGAGGAAGAGGCTGCTGTCCAAGGGCCTGATGGTTTTCCTTTGACACTGGAAGATTTTCAGTTTAGGGGTGAGAACAGAGGTAGAAACACTCAGATCTGCCAGCTGGAACTCAGGGCAATGTTTAAAAACAGTTGGGATTGTTAAAACCATATTTTATCCAGCTGTCTTTAGTGGTGACTGGATCTTGCAAAGCCCAGCAGTCCTTTGCTTGGTGCTGTCTGGGCTCCTTGCCC
Organism: Galagoides demidoff; assembly: GCA_963574575.1. Taxonomy (NCBI): domain Eukaryota; kingdom Metazoa; phylum Chordata; class Mammalia; order Primates; family Galagidae; genus Galagoides; species Galagoides demidoff. Next base: position 3,755 of record CAUYQV010117074.1, read on the forward strand.
TGGGCATTGCAAAAATGATAGAGAAAATCAATTAATTTGCTGCCAGGGACATAGTCAATGACAGGCAAGGGTACTGCATTCTGTCTTTCTCCAAGCTTTTATTTGCTTAGAAAATTTCAAACCAAGCTCCCACAGAACAGGGCCCATGTTCTGCTAAAGTGGCCTGCCACTAACAGAATGATGGAGGTCACATCCCAGTTTGTAGAGGAAACAAAATTACAGAACCGGTATCTGAGTTGAGCTGTTTCTCCCTTAAATGCTTTGAAACCCTTCAACGCCTGAATGATCAATTAGCTGTTGAAAATTTTAAAAAGTGTGAAATACTTATTGAGGTGATTGAAAGTATGCCTCTTGGAGCCCTAACTATGCCACTGACATGGGCATGTCAGTCCGCTGCTCTCTAGCTCTGATTTTGCAATCTTTAAAATGGGCATATAAAAATACTTAGCATATGGGGCAGGCATATTAAATTAGATATGTGTAAAGACCTTAGTACAGAAACTTGCACATGTGACATATACTCAAAAAATGTACATTTTAAAAAAGATGGATCCTGGAACACATGAAGTGTCATCCTCTAGTAAAAGATTTTTCCCACAGGGTACAATCACATGCAAGAGTGTTTTGTTGCATTTGGGGATCACTCCAGGAGTTTCTCCTCTTGACCAAGCTTGTTGATCAGAGCGCTTAGAATTTGAATTTCCTTATCTCATCTTATAGTCAACTGCAATGAAAGGGTTTCCTTAGACATTTTCTGACATTCCCACCTTTTTTCTAGGAAAATAGAGATCCTTGCTATGAGATCTAAATTTTGGAGTCTGTCTTTTTTTTCCTCTTCAATCATTGGCACGCTTTTCTGGCCCCAGCTCAGGAGGGGCTCAACTGAGTTGAGCGTCTCCAGGTACCTGCAGCAGTCGGCAGCTCAGGCACCTGTATGCAAGGTCTTGTCCTCTTGCTGCTTCAGACAGACACGAGCATTGACTCCACACGTCAGGCCTTAAATCGACATTCCCCTGATTTTTTTCCAGGATTGGTTTCTTTTGTGTGTATATCATCATGACTAGACTTTAAGGTCCGTAGGGTCCTTAGGGATCGGGGCCATCTTATATATTTTTTCTTTATTATTGTTAATTTAACCTTTGTAGCTCCTCGTGGAATATGGGCCTCACATTTTGTGTTCAATGAACTCACGCTTGCAGCTTCCTTCCTAATTCAAAGCTGAAGGCATCTGCAAATCAGCATTTGCTCAGGCACTCTAAATGGCAGGTAAGAATGTAGAATTAAACTAGTAACAAAGTAGGATCTGGTGTTCAAAATGTGTTTATTAATGTCAACTGATCCTCACAACAACTCAATGAGATGGGAAGAATTATTCTAATTACCTTCATTTCCCTGGTAAAGAGCCATCTTCAAGAGATTGAAGTCACCTTCCCCAAGCTGTGCAGACTGGACCTGGCAGGGGCAGGACGAGAGTCAGGTCAGCTGACTCCAGCACCACACACTCCCAACCGGGCTCTGCTGCTATCTTCCCAACTCAGTAACATAGTTTTGGTTGTTGTTGTTGTTTTTTTTTTTTTTACAAAACTTCCTCTGTAATTGTATAGACCTGATCCAGGGTGTGGGGTCCATTACCCCTAGAGGCCATGGTAAAACATTTCTTTTCCTGTTTTTTTTTTTCTCCTGTGTGTCTGGCTGAATTACATTTGTGTAAGATGCTGGTTAGGACCCGCTTGTTTGCGTTTTATGCTAAAATGTTGTCTTTCAGAAAACATATTTTCCTAGGAAGTTAGCAGTTACACCCAATGCCCAGATTTGGAAGTCAGGTCTAGGTGGAAGGCAGCTGGCACATGCAAGGTGGGCCTTGTAAAGCCCAACACAATGTTCAAGGGCAAGGCAGAGGCTAATATCCCAGGGCTGCACCTAGGGAGTGTCTCTTGTGATACTTTAAAACTATTCCTATTTGAGGGAGCAAGTCACAGTCTCTGGCTTCTCAGGATTCACCCTGGGGACCAAAAAATGACCATATGGGAGTTGAATGTGAGCTGAATATTTGCCTCAAACATCTCCAAAAGGCCTTCAAAGATTCTCTTCACAGTGATTCAGATGAACTGTGGTATATGTATACCATGGAATGCTATTCAGCTATAAAAAGATGGAGGCTTTACATCTTTTGTATTAACCTGGATAGAGTTGGAGAAATTCTCTTTAGTAAAATATCACAATAATGGAGAAGCAAGTATCCAACGTCTTTAGTGCCAATATGAAGCCAGTAGACAAACTAATACACACCCACACAAGGGAAAACTCAATTCAATTCAATTTAGGAGGAGAGAGAGGGACTCGTATGCTCCCACTGACGGGCACAACGTGAGGACGTATGGCACGCCTCCTGGGTGAAGGGTATAACTACAGCAGGGACCTTACCTAACAAACACAAACAGCAAACATTTAACCTAATTGTTTGTGTCCTCCTCTTAATCTGAAATTAAAAAGAAATAGTTTGGCACACTTGAGAGTATCATAGTTAAGTAGAGAATCCCGTGGACATGCAATGTGTGTGCAGCTCAAATCATGGCAATAATGATACACTCAGTAATTTAATGCATACTTGAAAAATAAACACTAGGGTATTGTAAGAGTATGAAGATATGTGGGAAGCCAGACGAGACTAATGAATAGTTGTCATCAAAGTAACTTTTATTATGATAGAAACTCTAATATCCAAAATGCAGTTTTAATGAAGGGATGCTGCTGTTTATAAAGGGATTCATCATATCAAACATGGTGACAATGAAGGAATGAGGTAACTCCAAGCTTGGCAAAGACTTTGGCTTTGCTTACTCACTGTGCTGAAGTCGTTGAGCTAAGTGGGTCAGATATATTGCTTATTTCCTTATTGCTCTGCTTGGTTCCTGATGAAACAATTCAGACACAGTGGCTGAATTATGGCTGAATTCATGGTGCCTATAAATACAAACTAAAGAGGAGTATACGCTTTTCAGATTAGAAGACACATTGAGGATTGCTTAGTCCAATACATGTAACCAAATCTACTTTAACAGAGCTAGTCTACAAAATCCCATGCTGGAGAGAGTGGGCAAGGCCTAATTTTTTCTCTGCAAAATTTGGCACTTGCCTCTTGTGCAGTTCTGGAAAGAGCTTCAGTTTGGGGGACAAGATTTGAGTTCAAGTCTCACGTGGCTACATAAACTCAGACAGGTCACGACCTTCGGGTGCCTACTTTGTCATTTGTAAAATGGGAGCAAAGGAGAGGGAGAGCACAATGCCTTTGCTCCTTGCGTTTGTATCCACTGGCAATAATCGTGTGCAGAACACATTCCACTGGGGACGGTTTAGTATTTGTAGATTGTCTTTTATTGCTCTTGGGGATCTCTTTGTTCTCACTAAAACAATTGTGAACTGCTTGGGTGTCAGAAGCCAGTTGTCCCATCATTACCTACTGTGACCAATATGGTGCTATCTCCAGTAGACAGTGATTTTTAGTCAGTGTGCTGTGGCACACTGGTGTGCCATGAAACAATTTTAAAACTGGTTAACTAAACTCTTTTTGAAAGAAGTTCAAAGCACAGTAAGTATATTCCTTTTTTCCTCCTTCTTTGACCAACATCATTTAAGTATACCATGAAAGTTTAACTATAGGTTCAAGTGTGCTGCGAGATAAAAAAGATTGAAAAACACTGCCATAAGAAGATGTTTTTACAAATACTGCTGACCAATTTGCTGAAACCTTGCCTGAAGTAGGAGGCATCACGTGGTCGCTGGCTATGAGAGGGGACGTGGAATGGAATGTAATCAGCTGCTGTGTATTACATTCAACACACGCAATGGTCCTCTGTTGTGTATCAATAGTTTTGAAAATGCATGTTAAAAACTTCATTCTTTATGAAATTAGCTGCATCTTATGAAGACTATTTGCATTTTTATTTTCAGCATATCTTTATGATATCAGATTTTGATTTATACCAAGGAGTATTCATGAAACATTACCCTCACTTGAAAACTTTAATGAGAAATCTAAGTCCTCTGTTATTCTGGGGTACATTGAGCTTAGGATCTCCTGGAAGGCCTGATCTTTGTCCAGAAGTTTGCTTTTCCTCTGTAACACATTGTAATATTTTTCATGCCAACTCACTGCCAAGTCTATTGTTAGATACCAGTCATTCATTGCTATTAATGAGCCCCGGCTGTGGGTCAGAAACTTTGCTAGCTAACAGGATTTCGGAGATAAATGCAGCTTAATCGTTGTCCTCAAGGAATTTACTTTCTGGAGATGGGAACATAATTTTAAATAGTTACCATAAAGCATTGTGGCAAAGGCAGTGATGGTATTCTGTAAACAGGATTGTGGGATTCTCAGAAAGGCTCCTATGCCCCCTGGGAGGGATCCAGGAAGGCAGGGAGTGGGGAACTAAGCGGCAGAGGACACTATTTCATGGAGGACATTTATGAATGTCTGCTTGAGCCCTAGGTGGTGACATTAGCAGTCCATGGCATGCCGAGAGAAGGCAGCATAGTGCAGTCTACACTAGAGTGTCAGGATGGCATAGAGTGTACTGGAATACTCAGGCTCTGTACACACCCAGGCCTGAGTCTGAGTGAATTCTACTCCAATGTATAGAATGTGTGTCCCTGAGAAAACCCAATCTCTCTGAGTCTCAGTTTTCTCACTTGGAAAATGAAGATGATGACAGCCACCAGGAAGGCAGGGAGTGGGGAGCTAAGAGGCAGAGGACACAATTTCATGGAAGACATTTCTTTAGTTGAACTTAAAGCCTTGCACTGCAGAAAGTATATGCATTAAAGACAAAGATTTCTGTGACAGCCATGTGTCAGTAGGATTGAGTGGAAGGGGACAGCAAGAGTGGAGACAGGAGACTAGATAGGAAGCCACTGCAATAGTCTGGGGAAAAGATCTAAATTCCATTTGCAGTTATTTTCCATGGGACTGTAGACTTTCAGGTGTTGAAAGGCATTCCTTCACTCTTTAAATATTTATATTGATACTAGTTAATAAATGCCTACTGCATGCTAGGCACTGGGTACAAAGGGACAAAGGCTACATTTATCACTGTCAAAACAGGAAAATGCAAAAGTGTGATGAGGGCTGTGAAGTAGGCATAATCAGGTGTGTGGGAGTGCCAGAGACGGACTATTAATTTACCCAGGAAGCGAGCACTGGCTGTCTGCCTGGGAGAGAAGTTTCAGGCATCTAGGTACAGTCAACTGTGTGTGCAAAGTCCCAGGAGCACAAAGGGGCAGAAAAGGGGAAATGGGATCAACTGACCACATTCTGTGCGCCTGCAGCACGGGCACGGCGCGGGTGAGGGTGGAGGGTGATGGGTACTATGCCATTGAAAAGAATGTGCTCGGTGAGGGGAGAATGATTAGGAGTCATGCCAAAAAAAAAAAAAGTAAGTAAAGATACAAGCTATTAGGTTTTTGTTTTGGAAAGAGCTTCTCCCAGCAGAAAGACTGGTGCTAAGGAGGCAGAAAAGCAAGAATAAGGGTCTGAATAAGGGCGCTAGCTGGAGAATATATAAAAGAACTCAAATCCGGAAATGCATGACAGTCATAGTTGGCCATTCCACAGGACTCAGAGCCCAGGTGCACAGCGGCCCACTCAGGGCTACAGGGGGAGCCAGGGTTCAGGCAGGGTGAGGAGGTGAGGCATAAGTCCGTGAAAAGGTGGTCATGTTTTTTCCTTTGAGCCAATAGAAGTTTTAAGGGCCCAGATTGCCCAAATGTTTGGGCATCTGAGGATGAGAACAATAGTGGAAGAATATACATATGAATAAAGAGTGTGTGCGGGAGAAATAGATGAGGTAAAAGGCTGTCACCTCAAGATTAACAATAATCAACTGATCAAGCCATTCGTTTACACAGCAAGTATTCATCTACTGAGTTTCTTCTGTGTATTTATATTTTATTTAGTTGTATACCTTACACATATATTTATATTTCATGTATTATGGATGTTGTTCATTGATTTATGATAAAGGTAGTATTGATTATTAAGCATCAGTGATGTTCTCAGTAGTCTTCTGGGTGTTGAGGATAGAGTGATGAACCACTCTTGTGAGGAGGGAACTGGAACTTGTCTCAAAGTCTCAAATGAGCTTTGATGTTAAGTTGATGTGGGGTTCCTGCTGCTTGAGCCGTAGGTGGTGACATTAGCAGTCCAGGGCATGCTGAGAGAAGGCAGCATAGTGCAGTCTGTGTTGGAATGTCAGGATGGCATAGAGTGTACTGGAATGCTCAGGCTCTGTACACACCCAGGCCTGAGTCTGAGCGAATTCTGCTCCAATGTATAGGATGCGTGTCCCTGAGAAAGTAACCCAATCTCTCTGAGTCTCAGTTTTCTCATTTGGAAAATGAAGATGATGACAGCCACCTTGTAGGTCTATGATGAGTATTCAAATGAGGTGCACTTTAGGGCCCAGTAAGGACCTGGTTCGGAGTATGCGCCAGAATAATTGTTTATATTTAGAGCTACCAGAGAACCAGACCCGGATCTTCAGGAGATGGAGACCTGCTCTGAATGCACAGAGGCTAATGTGGCCCAGAGCCATGCGAAGGCCGCTCTCTTCACATGCGAGGGCCTCAAGTTTGCCACTAACTGTAAATGTGCTTACCTTTCTACTTTCCTTTTGGTAAGTGAGATCTTGACCTTGTCTAACAGAGCTGGACCACGTAATTTTACTTCCTTACGTAAGGTACGATTAGGTGTCCAAATTCCTTTATTAGGAATTAAAGCTACTGAAAAATAATGTTTGTGTCTAGAATATAAGTACCAAATTCCAGGGAGCAGTTTGTCTTATGATGCAGGAAACCTGCACACTAAGATATTGTTGGAACAGAGCACTGTGGGATGAGATGGGCTAGAACTTGAACAGCCTGACACATTTCTGCTAAGGGACCGAGAATCCTGGTGTTTCAGTCAATCAAAGAGAAGAGTGGCGCTTATTGAATGTGCTGGTTCTCAGGGCAGGAACTTCCCAGAGCACACACAGCAAAGATAAACCAGATGGCGACGCTCGTGGACAGCTGGAACTGTGAAGGCCCCCGAGGGACCGAGCAAAGGCAATTCTTGTCTCAGTTGTCAGAGCAATTCTGCTTATTTGGGTTAGACTGCGTTTATGAAAGCTTTGTTATTTAGGAGTCATTTTAAAAGACAAGAGTTATTGTAACTGCAGGAGAGGTTGAATCTGCGTCCAATTTTATTATGATGGGAAAGATCTACATGAATATTTAAAAAAGTAGAATAGTGACATCGCTGCTCTCAGACTGCTCCTCTGGCTTCATGGACTGCCAACACCACTCTCAAGGTCGTCTTAGATCTCCAATGCCATCTCTCACTCCAGGATCAAGACTTATAATATTAGAATACATCTGTGAATCATTTCTTTGTATTGGACATTATTCAGCTAGGGAACTATGAAAAGCAGAGTTGAAAAATGTTATCTCAAGTGAAACTGTCTAAGAGTAGTATCAGAACATCTTAAAACTATAACTGAGAAAATGACATGAAGGCTGTGTTGATCAGTTTGATGGAAGTATTTCGGATTGCATGTGAAAACCCCACACTGTACCCCAGAAGTGCATTAATGTACATAGTTACGGTAATTCAATAAAAAAAATAAAAATAAATAAAAAATAGCTGCACCAAGCTTTGTGAATATCTACACATCGATCAAAGTACAGTCTCCTTTTGTCTCTCCCCTGTACGGGAGTGCATGGCTATAACCTTGCAGATGTCTCTGCTGCCTGCCCCTTCCCATGGCACTTGTGCCCTAAATCCCGAGCACCAGTCCTGTGTTAACGCACATTCAACAAGCCACAACTGCGTATTGATTCTGGACAGGTGCTTCTCTGCTTAGTACTCTGGATCCAGACTGCAGACCAGTATGCAAACAGTTGCAATGCAAAGTGAGGCTCTGGAGTTTTATGCACACGGGCTCCGGATGGTCTGGTGAGACACGTCCTCTCCATTCCCCTCTGCCAGGCTCAGTGTGCACAGTGCTACTAAGAAGTTCCTGAACACGCCATGCTGGCGTCACTCTTGCCTTTGGTTAGGCTGATTCTTTTTTCTTTCTGTGTTTCTCTACTTTGAAACCCTCTAAGTAGTTTTTTACCTTCATTAGCAAACACCAGGTTATCCCATGATAGTTTACAACTTTGGGTATCTGTCCCTTTAGAACGAGTGCCCTGGAAGCAAGAATCATCTTTTCTGTTTCTTTTGTTTTCATGGACTATTTTTGAACACTAGATCAAATTTATAATTGTATAAGGATCATCAATAAAAACAATAAACCCAGGTAAATGAATTCAAGCATTTTAAATCAGGTGTCACCCTTAGCACTCAATTTTCTTCTGCATTTTTAGTCACTCTGTTTGAAAAAACTGAATCACCCAGATGCAAAGTTGCAAGGCTGTTTTGTAAGAACTGAACCTTACAATCTCAGGAGAGTGCAGTTCACAGCGGAGGCGGGAAATGCTCATTCAGCTTGCACAAAAACAACCTAGCCTAGCAGCATTTTAAGTCATTGGATAACAATCATGCAATCGAAGAAACCAAACAAGGTAAGTAGAGATTGTGTGTTTTGCTGAAGAGGATAGAAAAAGGCCCCGATGTCTCAGGGAGTAACCAGATAGAGAGAGGAAAAGGAACATGGTAGGTCTTCCCTGGGGAGACCCAATGCCAAGGAAGGCCTCTTGGAAGAGATGATGGTCGAGGGGGTTAAGTGAAGAGTGAGAATAATCCAGGTAGTAAAGGTTTGAAGGAAGAACATTCTAGGCCGGGCAACAGGAGCGCAAAGGCCTCAAGGCAGAAAGAGCCTGCGATTTGCCATGCACTTTCCCCTTAGGAGACCAAAGCAGAGAATCCACATAAATTTCAATATCCTCAGTGGCCTCGTACAGATGCCAAAGCATTTCCCTCAAACTGTTGTCACTTGATAAAGACTTGAAAGGTACTTGGACTCGTTTCATAGCTAAGGAATAGAACAGGAACGTGAGGGTCACACGCAGCTTTGACAAGGCCACCATGAGGCCCCAGCAACACTCTGACTTCAAGCCCAAGAGTCCCACTCACAGTGCTGCCAACCAACCCCACAGCGAGAAGGCAGAGTCATTCCTAAAATCCACCCTTCTTCCATAAGAAACCAGGACTCCGTGCCAGGGCAGGATTTACGACCTAGTAACTGAGGACAGAAATAATTGGTCACATTAGTGCCTGGCAGCCGGGTCTGGGCTCCACTCCGGAGGGGCGGCATGGATTGAAATAGCTGAGGCAAGTTTTCTTTTCTGAGCCCAGGTGCTCTCCCGTGGCCAGCGCCACCCTAATGAGCTCCACATATTCACGGCCCTAGTAATTGATGGTCCAATTTAAAGTGTGCAGAGGCCAGATTTCTTTCCAGGCTCTGAAGGAATAGAAAAAACAACACCCAGCTGAGGAAGAATGAAGAACTGCCTGTTCTGAGTTATTCTCCTTCTGTGGTCATTTGATCCCCAGGAAGACAAGGTCTACCCCGTCAAATGCCTGAAGAAAGGAGGCAATTACCTGGAGAAGTCACGCAAAAAGCAAAGGGCAAGATGAAAATCAGGCACCAGGGTAGAGGTCCCGGGCTCCAGGCTGGAATGCACGTGGCTTTCAATGAGCTCTGTTTCGCACAGAAGCTTGGATTTTGGAGTCAGACAGACCTGGATTGAACGGTAATTCTACTGCCTATCATTAAATATATGTCTGACCTAGATAAGACCTGGCTTCTGTGTGCCTCAGTCTACTTCTTTTCCAAATGGTGGTTGAAAGCACAGACTTTGGGGCTATCAGATTTGGATTTCAAACTTGGCTTTGCTAGAACTGTGGCAAAAAGGGTAAGTTAATAAACTTCCAGTGTTAATTCCTTCATCTCTAAAGAGGAAGTGATTCTATAGATACCTAGGAGGACAGTTGGGAAGATTGGATGGGATAAAATACAAAATCCATGTGCATAGTACTTGGGAAAATGATTGTAAACTTATTACATACCACCTACCCTCTCTTAAGCTTTAGGAGAGTAGCTGTCAAAATGTGTCCCTAAACCAGTACCATGAACTTAACCTGGGGAATTATGAGAAATGCCAATTCTTGGCCCCATCCCAGACTCACTGAATCTGAAACTGTGAGGATGAGTGCAGGGCTGGGGAAGGCTAAAGTTTGAGAGTCTTTGCTCTGTGTGGAAAAGGCTAAAATTTGAGGGTCTCTGCTCTTTGTGAAAATTCAGATCGTACTTGAAACACTTTGTTTCCTCTGCAACTGTCTTAGGCCCATGTTCAGTGCTGTGATCTCTCAAAATAAGCTCTCTGTTCATTCCTTTCTGCACCAGAGGAGAACTACTTTACTCCTTAGAATTTCCCTCCCACACTTGGTAACATTTTCTACGTGTGTGTCACCACATCCAGGCATTCTGATAATAGGTTCACACAGATTATCTCGATTTATCTCTGCAATAACTCTTTTATGATAGATGTTATTATCTTTCTTCTACAGATAAGGAAACGGAAGCCTCATGAAGAGAAGTAACTTCAAAGATCTATAATTCATGAGTGGTAAAGCTGAGACTCAGACCTCACTGTGCCTATTTCTAGGACCGGTACACTTTCTACACTCTTTATACCAGGATGAAGAATCAGAGATGTCTGGTTTGTGACGAGAAGCCTCCAGGGAACATGTGAAAAGGGTTTTCATGCATTATAGGACTATTGTGATTATTCTGATCACAGGAGTCAACCAGTTTGATCGTGTGGCTAACAGCAGAATGTAGAACCAATGGGTGGAACCACAGGGAGACAGATTGTGGCTCAATGGTCTGAACTGTCCGTAAATGTCTTACTTGATGAGGTAGTAGGTGCCTGTCATTGGGCACAAGAGCACAGCCCAGGTGAGCCCCTGTCAAGATGTGGTAGGAAGAGGAGGATCGGTGCATTTCCTGCCCAGGATGCTTTCATTCCAAACAGAAGCTGCCAGTCAATCATCTCTCTGGGGTGGCTTGGCCTTTGCTGTTTGTGAACAAATTGTAGATGTTTTGTCGGCACAGAAAGGAGACTGAGGTGAGCTCTCTGCTTTGGGGAAGAGAGAATCCACCTTACCATGGCCCTAATGAGCTACATCAGGACCTTAGCTGATCCTGTTACCCTCTTTCCTCTGTACTCCTGTATCATGTTACCCTGATGTCCTTTCTAGAGCACCGAGCCCTGTCCCTATGGCTTCACAGCTATTTATGATGGTTATATTTCTTGTGCTAGAGAAGGAACAGGTGTGTGTGTGTATGTGTGTGTGTAGGCTAATAGACCGGTAAGATCATGGGCAATAGTCTCAACCTCTGGGTCTCGGTTTCCTCACTTATGTAAAAACCTCCTTAATGAGTTTGGAAGAATTCGAGGATCCTCGGACATGGTGCACCTCACCCCACAGCCCTCTCCACCCCTGCACATTATAAAATGTCTTTGGGGAGAGTACATTTCTGATTGAAGATGTCCTTCTACTGCTCCCCACAACCCTCTAACCCCTGCCTACCCATCTGAAACATATTCAAAATGTTGCATGTTGTAGGCACATACATATTCAATCAAAAATTGAAAGGGAAAGAAAGAAATGAGGAAAAGAAAGAGAGGAGAAGAGGGAGGAAGGAAGGGAGGGAAGAAGAGGAGAGAGAAAATGAAAAAGAAAGAAAAGAAAGAAAGAGAAGGGAACAAGCAATTCAACACACAAGTGCTCTCTCTCCTTTGCCGCAGACCATCCGATAAGCATGCTATCTGGCACTCTGTGGTTCCTGTGTGTGAGTGAGTGCGTATATACACATAGGCACTTCACAGAATCATCCACAACACGTATGAAGACACTTATGGAAGAAGAGAGTGAACGGGAGAAAAAAGACTTGAACTAATCTCTCTATAGGCAACTAATTGCCGTTGTGTGGTCATTTGGGGCTGTTGTTTACCATGAGAAGAATGTGGGCCTTAGGGCAACAAGCCTCATTCTTGCTGATCTCCATCTTGAACCGCTTTGATAGGAGAAGAAAGTCTCAGGTGAAGGATCTAGAAGAACTTAAAAGCATGTCTGTTTTTAAACATACCACATGTTGAACTTTCTCCACTATGGGAGGCAGGCCAAGTAGTGGTTTTTGAAACTTTTAAAGGCTCACTGGCAATTCAAAAAATGGCTGTTGTGGACATATGGTTTTAGAAGCTTTTAAAGAAGCCTTGTGGGCTTATTTTTAGAATAAACCTTAACCTTGTAAAGCTTCTTAAAGGAGCCACAGAGGGCCCAATCACTTGAGACCCCTTAGAGAACAGGAAGCTGTTCCCAGAGGTGCTCAGCACAGCCCCTCCTTATGCCTGATGCATCAGGAGGCTGAGCCTGAGACGGGTTCTTCCCTAAGGATTGTGTCCTGGGAGCCGGAAGAGCCGTGCCGTAGGTGGGTCACTCAAGGAGGCAGAATTTGCTGGCCAGTGAGTGGACAACCTAGAATCAGAGACTCACAGAATCTCAAAGGCTCTTCTAAAGTAAAGGAATCCAAAAAGTCATTCAGGCAGCCGTGATCTGATGCTAGACCCTCCCAGGAAACATAATTATGAAGAGGTGGATCACCTGTACTTGCACACTTCCAGCTATGAGAAAATCATTGCCTGCGTGTTAAATCATCATTCAACATCTTTTTAATTGGTTAAGTATGTATTATGTACTCAGCATTATGCAAAGTGCTGGGGATACAATAGTGAATAAAAAATAGATGCAGTCTTATTACAGATAGAAAATTAATGGCAAGCTAGACACAAGCTAGAATCAAATGATCCCACTCTTAGGTAATTGCAAGTGAAAAAGTATTAGTACAACAATCCAAGAATTTATGAAAGCTTCTGAGGGGATTTGATCTGGTCTGAGAGATTAGGGAGAAGTTCCATGAGAGGTGACCTTTGCCCCAGGATCTGAAGGATGAGTGAATGTTAACAAGGCAGGCAGAGGTTGAGGGAGGGTGTAGGTGGCTAGCAGAACATCTCTGCAGAGGCCTTTAGAGGGGGGAAGTGCAGCATTTTGGAAGAAATAAAAGCAGTCCAGTTATGTAACAGAAAGTGAGGAAAGACCTGGATTGAGACCAGAAGTATGTAGGGGGAGACCTTGTTGGCTGTGCTTAGGATTCTGATATTTAACTTGAGAGATACTGGAAGCCCCTGACTCATTTAGAGCAAAAGATGGGTAAGTCATCAGAGCTATGAGTTCTTTCTCATGTTACTAATTGTGGTGGTCTTAAATTAGGTCCTTAATTCTCCTCCCTTAAAAAGGCAAGACCTAATTGCCTTCTTTTGATTGTGGGTTAGACTTAGAGACTTACTTCTAATTAATAGAATGTGGTAGAAGTGATTCTATATGGCGGCTGAGGCTAAGTCGTGAAAAGGACGGCTTCCCCCTGGCACTCGTTTTCTTGGCTTGTTCACTTTGGGGCAAGTCAGCCACCGTCATGTGACTTTCGTTGTTTCTCTGAAAAAGGTATATACATCTCTACATTATGGACACCAGGCTTGGGCATATGACTTGCATTAGCCAATGGAACCTACATAGGAGTGATTTAGGCCAAGTGTCATGTCTTCATTTTTTCCTTTGCTATAAGAATGACATGTCTCAAGTATGGGCTGTTCCTTTAGCCTGGATCTTGGAATGAAAAACACACATGGAACAGAATCCTAACCACCCTGCGGCTGCCTCCAACAGCAACATGAGAGAAAAATGGACCTTTGGGAAATGATGTGTCTGAGACCCTCTCTTGAGAGCAGGCCTTTAAGAGATGGGAGGAGCAAGGCACAGTCATGGGGTGATTCCTAGCTTTCCTTTTTCACTGCTAGGTGGATGCTATACTTTTTCATGGATAGTAGGAACTTTGGAGGCGGTGTTCATAAGGAATGGTGATGAGTTTTGTTCTGAGCATGCTGAGTGGAGATACATGAGGGAGAAGGCTAGCAGGCAGTAGGATATACTAGTCTGAATCTTAGGAAAGATATTTGGACAAGACTTATAGGTTATTGTTTAGCTACCTACAGGTAGTACTCAAAGACTTGAGGTTCAATGACATCCAAGGGAGAACAGAAGCATGAGGGAAGAAGGAAAGAGACTCTGAGCTGCCAACATCAGAGATGATGGTGAAGGAAGAGGAGCACTGGAGAGGCCAGGAGGGGTCGGCAGGGGAAGTGCCAGACACAGAGGTGACCGGGACAAGTGAATGATCTTAACTACCAGCGGTGGGATTCCTCTTAAAAATGGACTTATTATAACAAAGATATATGTACCAGAATGTTTATTGCAGCCCAATTCATAATTGCTAAGTCATGGAAGAAACCCAAGTGCCCATCAACCCATGAATGGATCAATAAATTGTGGTATATGTACACCATGGAGTATTATGCAGTCTTAAAAAAAGATGGAGACTTTACCTCTAACATGTTTACCTGGATGGAGCTGGAACATGTTCTTCTTAGCAAAGTATCTCAAGAATGGAAGAAAAAGTATCCAATGTACTCAGTCTTACTATGAAAGCAATTTATAGCTTTCTTATGAAAGCTATAACTCAATTATAGCCCAAGAAGAAGGGGAAAGGGGAGAGGGAGGGGAGGGGCGGGGGGAGGATGGGTATAGGGAGGGTAATTGGTGGGACCACAACTATGGCGGCGCATCTTACAAGGGTACATGTGAAATTTACTAAGTGTAGAATATAAATGTCTTAACACAATAACTAAGAAAATGCTGTGAAGGCTATGTCAACCAGTTTGATGAAAATATTTCAAATTGTATATAAAACCAGCACTTTGTACCCCATGATTGCATTAATGTACAAAGCTATGATTTAATAAAATAAAAAAAAAATGGACTTACCTTCATAGGAACTTCAAAATGGTCCTGTGAAGTTTAGAGGAGCACATATATATTTATCCCCAAGTTAGGGATGAGGAAAGCGAAGACTCAAAAGGATACCTTTCTTACCCAAGGGATTTTCTTGTTGTTAATTTTTGTTTTAAGTTGTGGAAAAAACACATATAACATAAAATTTACCATCGTAACCAATGAAGGTGCACAGTTCATTAGCGCAAAGTATATTCACATTGTTGGGCAAGCAATCTCCACATTTTTCATCTTGTCAAACTGAAAATCCAGACCTGTTAAACACTAACGCCTCATTATCTTCACCTCTGGGCCCCTTGCAACCACTATTCTATCTTCTGTGTCCTTGAAATTGACTACTCTGGAGCCTCATGTAAATGGAATCCTACAATATTTGTCCTTTTGTGTCTGGCATATTTCACTCAAGAGGATGTTCTCAAGGTCCATTCATGAAATAGCATATGTCAGAATTTCCTTCCTTTTTAAGGCTGAATAATACTCCATTGTATGGCTAGACTGGATAGACCCTGTGTTTGCCCCCAAAATAAGACACTGTCTTATATTTATTTTTTCTCAAGAAGACACACTAGGGCTTATTTTCAGGGATGCCTTTCTCTCCACTCTGAAATGCATATGCTGCATAGCCACGCCCATCACTAGGTCTTATTATCAGGGTAGGGATTATATTTAACAAATGCATAGAAATCCTACTAGGGCTTATTTTGGGGGTAGGTCTTATCTTCGGGGAAACACAGTATTTATCCAGTCCTTCATCAAGGGACATGTGGATGGCTTCTACCTCCCAGCTATTGTGAATAGTGCCGCTATGAACGTAGGAGTTAGGAACTGTGTTTTTGAGACATGTAGGACAGAATGGAAACCCTGAAAGTGTGACGTGAAGTTGACAGGTGACATTACCACCTTATATGAGAAAATGGACGTTTGTCTCCTGAGAGGGTTAGAAAATACGAGAAGAGAGAGGCCAAGGAGGAGAGGTGGGCAGGGATGCTCCAGAAAGAAGAGGTGAGGCAGGGAGCCCCTGGGATCCACGGGGCAGTGAAAACATCCCTTTCTTTTGTGGTCACAGAACAGAGGTGTCCAGTGTTCAGTATAAAATAGTTAAAGTGCTTGTTGTTTTTTCCATCCCTCCTACTCAGTACATTTGGGGAAAATCTCTTACCCACAAATGCTCCGTGTGAGCTGCTTTTTGGTGGAAACTGAAGCAGTGGTTAAATGTCCCAGCTAGGTTGACATGGAACAGACAGAGCACATGGTCAAGGGCCTCTGGAGGTGACCAAGGGAGTGCGAGCCCCCGGGAACTCACAGACATTTTTGGGAGGGTTATGGACTTCAGACTCAGAGACTTCAGACTTCTGTGGAACAGAACCAGGTGCTTTGACTTGATCTAAGGTAGACTGACATCTTAAGCAGAGTGTCTACGATCACCTGAGGAACTTGGGCAAGTACAGATGTGATTTAATCACCTGGCTTGGGGTGGGGAGTCTGCCTTTTAATAACCAAGCTCATAGGTGATGGTGACAGTGGACCACACTTTGGGCTGTGGGGCTGTAGATCATAAGGAGTTAGGAAATGTTTGATGGCATCTTGGTGCCTCCCTTCCCCCACCACTCCCCTGTGTATCAGTTCCTGAGAAAGCAGGGCTCCCCTCGGCTCTCGGGGTAAGGCTGTCACAGGGACGGTCGTGAGGAGCCACTGCTCTCCGGCTAGCCCTTCACCTCAGAGCCTCCGCCGTCACACCCAGGCAGTGTGGAGGTCACCCCAGGGCATGCTGAGAGGCCCATTCTGCTCTTTGGCCCAGGGCAGTGGAACAACAAACTGCAGGGGGGAACCAAAGACTCTTTCTCCGAGGTTGGCCTCCGAACTCCTTCTCTCAGAAAGATGGAGAAAGGCAAAGGAAAATGTAAAAATGGTATTTTTCTTTAGAAAGGTCATCCGGGGAGCCAGGCATTAACTCCGTGTTTGATTGTCAGAGGACTGTGTGGTAAACTCCCTTGTTTTCAACAGATGTGGAAGGATTCGGAGCCAGGACTCAGGGAAATGTTTTCCCCACACATCCACCCCGGCCCCAGAGCTGTGATAAAGTTGGCAAAACTGCATGCAGGTCAAGTCGGGCTCTGGTAACCTCACGGAAACAAGAGTTCCCTGAATCTGAAGTGGAAGTGGTGGCTTGGGGAAGTGGAGAGGAAGACCCGGGGCTGTTCCTGCACTTGAACTTGAACCGGAGGCCCTGTGTGTGCTATGACTGAATCCCCCGGCTACTGCCTTCTGCTGAGGCTCAGCCCCACTCGCTCTAGAGTGCTCACTGTGGGAAGATGGTCCTCACTTAGAGCCAGAACTTGCCTTTCTGACGCACCCATGGTGAGGGTCCTCCATGGCCACGATAAGCAGGACCCCGTCATTTCTCTGCAACCCATTTCCCGGTTAACACAGTGCATCGCAGACACATTCACCCACCCATCTCATATCAGAGCCACCTGGTAGAAAGCAAGGGGGCAGCTAGTTTTTAGGGCTACAGACGGGGAAATGGAAGCCTCCAGATCTGCTTGTGCTCACAATAAAAATGAGAGGACAGGCTCTAGAATCTGACTGCCCAAGTGCGAAGCCCAGCCCCTCATAAGCTGTGCACAAGCCCCTCACCCAGTCCAAAGCTGGGTTTCCTCATCCGGAAAAGTGCACGATGCTATTTCATACTGCGGGGAGCTGTTGTAAGGGCGACCTAAACGTGCTAAACCGCTGGCTTATGGAAACTTCCCTTCCACACTCAAGGAAGGAGGGAAGAGAAAGGAAGGGTGAGGGACTCGCTCAGTGCCACAAAATAGTGGCCCCACATCAATTACACAGACGCTCTACTGCTCACAGTTCATCAGCCCCGGCTACTGACTCCAACACTCCTTCTAGGACATTCCAGATCCTGCATTCCTAGGTCCTTCAGAGACTGACACTTCCCAGTGGGCTTGCTGGCCCCACACAGCCCTGGTCACAGTCCTGGTCAGTCTGTGGTGCAGTAAGGGAGTGGCTCCCTCCCACAAGCCTCCAGGCGTGAAGTTGTTGTGCTAACACTTTATGCCTAGGAATTAGGCTGCAACTTTCCCTTTAGCCTCTTTTAAAAACACAAAATCCCCAGTGGGGTGTGGGGAAATGGAAAGGAACCCACATCGGCTCAAAGCCTGTGGTGGTCCAGCCACTCCTCAGAAGCCGACTCCCTGTACTCTCACCATGGTGCAAAGTGCAAGGTTAGGGAGGAAAGCCCAGAGAGGTTGGGCATCTTGCCTGAGTTTGCACAGCTAGCACTGGAGAAGACAAAGGACTTGATTCACAGAGGTCTGCCTCAGTGTCTACACTCAGAGCCACGAGGGCAGTGATTTTCAACTGGTGTGCCACGAAAATTTTAAAGATTATTAATTAAATTATTTGCAAAAAAAGTTCAAAGCACAGTGAATATATTCTTTTTTGATCAACATTTAAATGTGCCATGGAAATTTAACTACGGGTTTGAGTGTGCTGTGAGATAAAAAAGATTAAAAAACCCTGAACTGAACCCAATGCTGCTTCTCTTATCAGAGGAGGAGATTAACGTTACAGACGCCCCCCCTAAATAGCACAGTTGACAGCTTGGTTTGCCCTCCTGTGCTCACTCTGCTCCGTGTCAACCCAGATGTGAAACTGAATCCCTTCCTAATTTCCCATCTGCCCCCGAAAAATCAAATACTGGACACAGAGCCTAGGAGATCCTCCCCAGATGTGCCCGCAATTGCGCAGATGTCACATGTAATATACCTGATCTCACCCAGCCCCTTCAACAGCAACGCAGAGGCACTGGTGTCCTTGGCCCTGCAGCTGAGTGACATATCCATCCAGCAGGGACTCAGCTAGCTCTTCCCCTAGGCCATGCCGCCTCCAAACTCACAGGCGGGGTTGTCTGAATACAGCCCAGGGGGCCTCAATCAGATTCTTTTAGGATGTCACAACAGGCACTTGGGGTTGGGCAGGCCCTAAGTCCAGCCCTCCCGAAACAAGCCTCATTTGCCAGGGCGTGGAGGTCAGCCAGGAGGAATGAGGGGCTGTGGCGAGGTGGCCAACACAGCAGGCAGAGCCGGTTTCCAGAGAGTTTGGATGGAAAGGAGTGAATGGTCCAGGAAGAATTTCAGTTATTTTCCAGACAGTGAGTGTAGCCCCCTGTGGCTCTGTGGGGTCCAGCTGTGTGTGTACAGGCAGGCTAGAGAGTCGGCCTGGAGCAGGAGCCGGGTGTGCCTACCATGCTCAGAGGCTGAGGGTCACAGATAAGACGTGTCCCTGGGAGAAACAAGCAGGACCCTCCTCTGGGAATAACTGGGGAGGTGTTGTGTCCACGTGGCTGAGGGGGAGGATGCCTGAGACCTCCTCACTGCCTGGGGAACAGCCTGAGCTCTCCCATTGGTTAGCTGTGTGACCTTGGCAAGTTAATTAAATCCTTCGTGTCTCACGTTCCTCACCTGTCAAATAGAGATATTAATAGAATCTAACCCATAAATTTGTTGTGGAGGTTAAATAAATGAGAAAGAGCAAAGCAGCCCCCATCTGCTTGTAGCACTATGGACTGGCCTAGCAGAAAAGCTGGGCCCTGGCATTGGTAGGTGCTAGGCTGGCACTCACAGCTACCTTATGTTTTGTGATGTTCTACTGAACATAAATAATCACACAAATAAGGCAAAAAGAAAAAAGAAAGAAAAGAATAGAAAGCAAAATAAAAGAGAGTATTTTATAGTTTTTTTTTTTTTAAGCACAGACAAAAACCGGGTCACTGTGCAAAGCACAGAACTACCAAACCCCGCCCTCTTCCCCACCCGTCGGAGGCTCGCTGCCGCCTCTTTACTAGTCTTCTCAGGCTCCCTTCTATTCTTCTCTGCTTCTGGATAAGACTCGTGAACATGCCCAGTCATGGAGTGGCCGTCAGTTCCTGACAGTACCAAGCAGAGTGTGAACCTCCACTTCTTGAACTCTCTCCAAATCACAGAACTCAGCTCTCATCCTCTAATAAGTCCTTTCTAGCACCTTCTCCTGAAATGGCCCACAACTCCCTATGACGCGGGTTCTCCCTCATTGCAATGAGTCAATAAACTCAATTCTGCTCAACTGCGGCTATGCTCCTGGTGGTCTTTGGCTGGAGGGCATGGACATGAGTTAATAAATGGAAAGCATGCAGAACCACTCCTGGCACGGAGCAGTGCATGTGAGCAAGGCCGTTGTAATTGCCAGGCAGGTCACCAAGGCAGATTCAGGTGCAGGGAGGTCCAAGAGGGAAAGTGACAGGCAGGACAGAGGCCAAGTGCCATAATGGATTTAAGAGCAGGACACTGCAGTTTACGACCCTACTTACCATTCAAAACAGTGACTAACATTTTATTAAACACTTGAAAAAGGCCAGAGAAGATACTGAGCCCCATGGATGGATGATCTCGCTTGCTTACTGTGACGCCATGGGCAAGGTGCTTAACCTCTCTGAGTCTTGGTTTCTCTGTCTGAAAAACAAAATGGGATAAATTAAAATGCTTACCTCATAGGTTTGTCATGAGGCACCAAAAAGAACACAAGAGTGCTGGAGGCCGTGACATTTTATTAAAAGGTGATTGAAATGGGCAAAGTCTGGGCTACAGTCAGAAGGCTGCTGGGTTAGTCTGACTTCCAAAGTTGGCAAGGGAGAGAGAGTGAGGCTGATTTAAGGTAAGGGGGCTTACATTGCCAGGTTACTTGTCTTCCTCTGTGGCTTGTATTGGAGGCCTGGCCTTTGAATATTGTTGCTTTGTAGTGATGGAGGAAAGGTGCCACCAGAGCCCCGTCATTCAGCCTCACATTGCCATGGAGCTCCTTGTCTCAGGAGATGAGGAAGGAGGGACGCTTTGGATCTGTGTCCCTTATTCACATGAGCAAGAAACTTGCTTGAGACTCAGCTTCTGTGACAACGTGAGAATAAAGCCCTCTCACGTGTTTGTGGAAAGGATTCGGCAAGAAGGCAGGTATGAGGGCAAGCGATGAAGAGGATGTTATCGGCGCCTCTGGGGTGGCCTCTGGCAAGCTGGGCTCTCGGTGGGGGACCCCAGCGTCTGCTCTCTGAGAGTTGAGTTCTTGGCCATTGGCCAAAGTGTTTGTTCATGTGTTGGTGTGAATTAACCGCACCTCTATAAAGCCGAGCAGCAGGTGGGGTGCAGGCTGAGCAGCGTCCCCTGGGAACCCACAGGAGTTTATGTAAAGCAGCAGTAAATTTCCCTTTTACCCAATAGTACAAAGAAAGTGGTCAGGTGAGTGAGACAGCTCTGCTCCACCAGCCGCCCCAGTGACCACCAGCCGCCCCAGTGACCACCAGCTGCCCCAGTGACCACCAGCTGGTGTCAGCCATTCCCACCGCGGTGTCTTCATCTGGCTGAGGCTGCATTGTCCCATCTGCATCCTGCAGGGAGGAGCGGTTGCAAGTCCAGCCTAAGGGACTTTATAAAGAGCTGACCTTGAGGTTCCAGCATCACTCACCTCCAGTCACAGCCCTACCTAGCAAGGAAGGGTGAAAACTGGAGTCTCTTGCGGGGTGACATGTGCCCAGCTTCAACTTGGGAGTTTTATCATTTGAAGTTCAGGAGCAGGGACAGCAGAAGCAAGGAAAGCCCTCGGGGAATGAATACCAACGGTTCAGCCCCTGAGCGCTGTGCCTGAGCTGGGTCTGCACCCAGTAAAGATCTGGGGGGAAAGCAGAGATTGTTCAGATGTGTGGATTATACTGTGCCAAAAAGCGAAGTATTTGGAATTATCCCAGCAAATCTTCACTTTTTTTTTTCAGTGTTCCTCTAGATCATTTTGATCTAAAACTTTTTTTTTTTTTATAGTTTCTTTAGAGGTCAGACTCTGCTATGTTGCCCAGGAAGGATTCACATTCCTGGGCTAAAGAAATCCCCCTGCCTCAGCCCCTCAAGTAGCTGGGACTACTGGCACCCACCATGCCCATAACCTTCTAGATTTTGGCACTGGACAGACAACATCTAGTCCACATAACTTACTTCAATCACCTACATCTACACACATATGCACGAGGTATATGTACAGGCAAACGCACACACACATATAGACCTAAGGTGCATAGATCTTAACCATGTGCAAAAGGAATACAAACATTACTTATTCTTCTTCTTTTCAGCATAACCATGGCATTGTTGAAAAAAAAAAGAAAAGTCTCAGGAGCCAGAGGTCTGTGTTCAAACATAGCCTATGACGCTGGTGCATGTGGTAATTCAGGGCAAGTTACTCAATTTCTCTGGACTTCTGCTTCCACATTTGTAAAACTGGTATACTATATGAAAGATTTGAGTGTAATGTTTGAAAGATTGTTTGGAAATTAAATGCCATACATATTTGCCTTGCACAAAGCTTTAGGTATAGTTAGTACATAATAAATATTAACTTTTTTGTGATTGTTAGGCAGGTGAAGTCCAGAGCAAGTTAATAGTAAACTAAGAATTTTCCATCTCCTACCCTCCTCTTTGTATAAAGCAAGATCCTCTTTAAACACGGGCTGCTCTAGAGTACAACTACTTCTTTTTAAAGTCTTGTAAGATTTTTTTTTTCAAAAAACTTTATTGAAGTACAATACACATACAGAAAAGTGATTGCATCATGCGCATTCTCACTGATTTCTCCACATGGAAATCTGCCCATTCTGTCGGCACTTGGATGAAAAACCTTCTGGTTTTCGCTGGCACCTGGAAGCCTCCCCTTCCCCCCAAATGTCCCTTCTAAGAGTAACCGCTGTCTTGCATTGCAGACTAATTTTGCCTTTTTATACTTATACAAATAGAATCACACCTAGATGTTCTATGGCTGGCATTTCTTCACTCTATGTGATGCTTGTGACATTTACCCACAGAGTTGCTTGTAGCTGTTGCTTGCTTGCTCCTTTTTGTTGCTACACGATGTGTCAGTGAATGTGCTATAATTTATTTTCCATCCTACTGTGGGTGGGCAGCTGGGTTGGTCCTGGGTTTTGCCCCTTATCAAAAAAGCTATTGACACACATTCTTGCATGCCTCTTTGGTGAACCCATGTCCGCTGGGTACGTACCTGGGAATGGAATTTCTGGGTTTTAGGATTTATACACATTTGCTTTTTATAGCACCACCGCGAAATTTTACACAGCAGTTGAAGCATCCCCTCCTTTTACCTGGTAGAGGCATGAGAGGCTTTGATAGTTCCATCTGCTTCCAATCTCACCCTTGCTGGATCTATAGCTTCTGAAATCCAGGAATTTTGTTTTTACTACTTGGAATCAGTAGCTCTTGGGTAACCCCATATATTAGCTATTTATTGCTATGCAACAAATCCCCTCTAAACACAGTAGCCTAAAACAAAAATGCATATTTATTATTTCTTACCCTTCCCATGGGTCAGAAATTTGGAAGTGAACTGGCTGGTGGTTCAAACCTGAAGTCTCTAATGAGATTGAATCAGACATTGGCTGGAGAACCCCATTATATGAAGGGTTGTCTAGAGAGTTCGCTTCCAGGGTGATTCTCTTATATTACTGGAAGTAGGTGCTGGCTATTGGCAGAAGGCCTTGGTTTTTCTTTCCATGAGTCTACCCACGGGGCTGCTTGAGTGTCCTCATAATATGGTGGCTGCCTTCCTCCAGTGTGAGCAATCCAAGGATCCAAGGTGGAAGTGGCAACGTATTTTATGATGTTGCCTTGGGCATCACACACCATCAAAGTTTTCTCTGTATTTTATTTGTCACCCAAGTCATCCTTACTCATTGCAGGAGAACATGCATCCCAGAAAGTGAGGGTCACTAGGAGCCACCCTGAGGCAGGCTATCGCATCCTTAAGTCCTCCCTGACAGCAAATAAAGACCTTTTTCTGTGATAATTACAATTGTAAGTGATTAGCATGGGAAATAAGTAGATTCTGATGGACAAAGAGATGGAAAGATGAGAGAATACAGAGAATAAGTTAAGTCCTAGGGAGAAAAGCAGACTTGAAGAAAGCAACCAAGAGGCAGCAGAGTATCTGGGTAGGCAAGAATGACGTGTGTGTGTATGTGTGTAGAACTGTGAATAGGGTCCATAAAATGCTTTCATTTATTACTAATAGATTATATTTTTTGCCCATGAAGATTCAACTCTGGTATTGTTTGGATAAAAGTAATAGCCCCAAATAGTCTCAACTTATTGCACGTCATTTAATTTACCACCCACCCACCCATTCATCCATGCATGCGTCTGCCTCCTATTAAGCATGCAGAAAATGTCAGGTGCTAGTCTAGAAGGTTTTTGGTGATGCAGAAATGAGCAAATACACAACCCTTGACATATAGATAGAAGAGAGGGAACTGATTATTATTCTTCACCCATGGTATCCTAGTACTTTCACATTTATTATCTTAATTCTCATAATTGCTCTGGACGTTGGCATTCTGGATCCCACAGTGCAGATGGATAAACTGAGGCTTAACAGTTTGACTGACTTACTCAGAGTTGAGTCAACAAGTGGTGAAGCCGAGCACTCTGATATGAAGCAGAAAGGGATGAAACGCCAGAGATGAGTACAGTACAGTACCATGGAAGTTCAGGGGATGCGGCGAGGTCCCGGCTCATGGAGGGCAGAAGGGGCTTTGTGGGTAAGCACCATTTTGGCTGAGTCCTGAAAGATGGGTAGGAGATGGCTGGGAAGGCCAAGTGTTAGGGATAAAGCATCCCCAAAAACAAAACTAGGAAGGTAGAAGTGGAGTAAATGAGGAGAGGGACGTATTAACCAGTATGATGTAAGCATTCCAGATTGTCTATGAAATCCCATCAATGCATTAATGAACACAGGACCTATCTCTTTATGTTTTAATTAAAAAAATTTAAAAATGAAAAAAAATAGGGGGACGCCATTGATTTGGACTGAACTCCTATACTGGGTCCATCAGACCAAAATAGTGTCACTCATGCTACAGTTCCATGTCGCCAAGCTGAAATCAAGTCATTATATGACCTTCCAAGAGATTTAGAGACTGAGAAGTAATAGGCAAATCCCCCAACAAGCCCAGTTTAACTAGCATGATAAGAAAATCCTCTCTCTGCTTTTACCTTTACGAGGGAGAGAACTTTGAAACAACCAGTCTGCTTTTTGTTTTCTGTTTCTGCTTTCCTCAGCCTTTTTCTGTCTATAAAACTAACCTCTGCTCAGCTTATGGGAACACTCATTCTATAGAACAGAGTGTTCCCCAATTCCTGAAAAACAAATACAAGCCAAGTCAGATCTTTAAGCTAAAGTTGTTAAATTTTGCCTTTTGGCAATATTTATAAAAACACATACAGGGAGAAACACAGACATGCAAAAAGAATATAATTATAACAAAATGCACATAAAGGAAAGAAGTGGCTGAGAGGGTTGAACGAAATGGGTTCGGGTCCCACAGATCTCAGACCAGGCTCAGCAGCTCTTTAAGACAGCAGAGAGATAGAGAAGGCTAGATCATCATTTTTACAACTGAGTGTGAACTCTTTTCGGTCTGTTTGGATAACATCTTCTTCAAGGTTACCCAAAGTTAAACGATG
The DNA here is from genome assembly GCA_963574575.1 of Galagoides demidoff. Lineage (NCBI taxonomy): Eukaryota > Metazoa > Chordata > Mammalia > Primates > Galagidae > Galagoides > Galagoides demidoff. The sequence continues at coordinate 29,261 of CAUYQV010117074.1, forward strand.
AGTGCATTTTTGCATACACACAGCAAAAAAAAAAAAGATGTAGATTGAGAAACTATGTAAAATTATCCAAATTACTGGATTAAAAAATCAGAAATACCGTTGATCAATGAAAATAAATAAACTTTTATAAACTGAGCTGTGAAATTTTGGGTGGTGAGGAGGCCAGGAGAAGGGCGGGGTCTTAGTTTTATATCCAAGGAAGGCTGACAAGGAAGCGCAAATAGAAAGCGGGGTGGGGGTGGAGGGATCAGGTCTGCTGCTAGTTCAAGATGAGAAAAGACAGCAGGTGTTGGGACTAGTGACTCCCAGAAAAATCCTAGAATCTCAGAGCTGGGATTGTAGGGAAATAGGCTGGGAAAGGATTATTTGCTCTGATTTTGCAACTTACATGTGAGAAAACTGAGGACAAGAGGAATAATGCCTGGCCGTCTACAACAGAGCTCCTTCTGACGTACCTCAGTCTCCTGAGGACAGGCCACAATCTCTAACCCCGAGGCTTGGAGGGTGGAGAGCTCTGTGGAAATCACCAGGTATAAAACATGGCTATTATGTCCTCCCTAAATTTGTATTGTGAAGTCCTAACCTCCAGTACCTTAGAATGTGACCATATTTGGAAACAGGGTCAGTGACGATGTAATGGGTTAAGATGAGGCAACTCTGAGAGTGAGATGAGCCCTGATCCGACATGACTGATGTCCTTATTAAAGGGAGAAATGTAGGCATGCGCACCAGGAGAATGCTGTGTGAACACGAAGGCAGAGATTGGAGAGATGCATCTATAAGACACGGAGTGACAAAGATTGCCAGCAAGCCAGATGAAGCTGGGAGGGTGACCTGGCACAGATTCTCCCTCCCCAATCCTCAGAAGAGATCAACCCTGTGGACACCTTGATCTTGGACTTCCAGCCTCCAGGGTCAGAGACAATACATTCCTATTGCTTAACCCACCTAGTTTGAGGCACTTTGTCACAGCAGCTTTAAGAAGCTAATACAACAACCATAAAGAAAGACACGGAACAGGCAATAGGCAGTATAAGGGAAGGAATGTTGTGTTAATGAAATAATTAAGCCATGCATTAATTCATTAGCACACTAAGTGTGTACGAGGCCTCGTGCTTGGTCCAAAGTAGATATAAAAAGGATTAGAATCAGACACTTCCTGCCTTTGAGAAGCTCATTGTATGGTCCAATCGGGCACATAATTGACATAAATGTGTTGGGGCCCCAAAGGAGTGAGGTGGTCAAGGGTTTAGATGGAGACAATGACATCTGAGTCAGGCCTAGAAGGCTGAGTGTTTGCTTGTTGGTTGTTTAATAGGGCTGATTAGTTCTGGCACTAGAAAGAGTCTCCTAAAATTTTCTATCTGGTCCACACAATCATCAAAGACAAAATCATAGAATTGCTCAGTTTGCTCCCTCCAGCAGGTCAAATGATCAGCCTGAACAAGCCCAGCCAGTTGTCTCAGTCCCCTGCCCTAGTTGGCCTGCCATTTGTAAGAAAAACAGCAACAGAGATGCTGACCTCTGGCAGCTCAGGCCTGAGGCCCCCTGGAGCTTCAGGCTCGTGCAAGAACTGGCTTCAGAAATTCATCCCTGTGGGGGGTCTTTCTATTCTGGCTGCCCAGACCTCTCTGTAGTGCTAAAAAGTCAGATTGTGTTATTTATGTATTAAAAACAAAAACAAAAATAACCTTTTCTTTCCAAATATCCCATACATGGGAAGCCAAGCCTTTAGCAGGCCATTAATATGTTGATGTTTTGAAGGACTATGCTTCCAGGCCTTAAAACAGGAGCCAGGCTGCTGGCCTTGGCTTTGAGATCTCTTGGCTCTCCCTGTGCAGGGCCTCCAGGCTCCTAAATTTTAGCTCCTGGCTGCGCCTAATCTGAGAAATACTGCAAAGAAATACAGAAAAGAACAGAGCCAATTGCAGCTGGAGCCACATCTGCCTCTGTGGAATGATGTCAAATGCACTGGGGGAGGGAGGCATCTTCTGACTCCAATTACCTCCCCAGTGATCTGACATGCTCCCTGAAATTCCATTAAGATGATGGAACCTATTCCTTTAGGTTTTTCGGAGAAAACAATGCAGCAGAAGAGGGCCAGGACACAAACCAGCAGTCTTCTTTGCTTGGCTGATTACATTGGAAAGCCTTTGGCCAGGGCATGCAAACTCATTTGCCCCAGTCCTAAGGCTCCTTTTGGGTATTGCATGAGGTCCCATTCACTACCGTTGTTACCTGCCTGGCCTCTCCGGGTATTTTTTTCCATAACCTTTGCTCAACTTGTCCATATACCAGTTGAACCTTCATAGTTGACCACCTCCCCGCATTGGCCATGGCCTTAAGTTGACCTAATTTTCATAGATCAGACATGCACTGTGTGTTTCCAATGGAAGTTCCTTATGTTGATCACCTTTGCATATTGACCACTTTGTTAAAGCCTCTTGGATGGTCAACGTACAAAAGTTCCACTGTATATGGTTTTGATAACTACCTGAGTGGAACTACTTCTAAATTTCCACCTCTGGTCCATGCCTCTTCCAATTGCTTATCCCTGGATGCTTTGTCCTCAACTAACTCATTGTTATTTCTTATAAAACAATCCCTCTCCAGTTCTTCAGGTCAGCAACCTGGAAAACAATCTTGACCCTTCTCCTTCTAGAACATCTAATCAATCACTAAGATCTACTAATATTATTTCCTAATATTCAAAAGCTTGTCATAACTCTTCCTCTCTTTTCTTTCTAATACTTCCCTAATTCAGGACTACATTATCTTTTTCTTAAACTACCACAATGACTTCCAAAAATTCTCCTTGCTATCAGTGCATCTCCATCCAGTCCATTCTCTACTTAGCTGCCAAAGAACTATTTTAAAAAATGTAAACTACCTCTACATAATAAAGTCCATATATAAAAAACTCTACAGCTGATAATCATACTCAGTGGTGAAAGACTGAAAGCTTTTCTCCGAAGATCAGGACTAAGACCAGGATGCCTGATTTTGCTATTTCTGTTTAACATTGTCCTTGCCAGAACAATTAGACAAGGAAATAAAATAAAAATCATCCAAATTGGAAAGGACAGAGTAAAATTTTATCTGTTATCAGATGATGTCATATCATATGTATTATAGAATATTCTAAAGATATCATAAAAAAACTAATAGAACCCATACACAAAACAGATGAACACAAATCAATTCACAAACATAAGTTGCATTTCTATGTACTTACAGTAACCAATCTGGAAGGAAAATTAATAAAACAATTTCATTTACACTAACACCAAGAAAGAATAAAATAGAAATAAACTTAACCAAAGAGATAAAATACATACTGAAAACTATAAAATGTTGCTGAATGAAATTAAAACAAACACAAATCAATGCAAAGACATCTTTTGATGATAGATGTAAGACTAACTGTCTTAAGAAGGTACTACCCAAAGCAATTGTAAAAAATGAGGATCACCAACCTAACTCTGTATGCAAAAGAGAAGGTACAGGCCTTAGTTACCTACAAGAAACTGGCCCCACAGATCCTTCACTAAAGAAATTTCTTGCTGACTTCCCCTAAGCAAGGCCATGCAAATTGTAACTTTGAGTTTGCAGGCTAAGTCTAACTCCTAAATCTAAACTAAAGTCTCTTGTGATTGCACACTTATAATGAATTACAATTTTATCTTCATAGGTGTAGAACAGGAGACAAGACAGGATCAGAGATTCTTCCATCTTTGGCCTAATAAACTGCCATTGATTGAGATTTTTGCCTTGGTCATTTATTTTGGTTGACACAATCAATGTAATTCCTAATAAAATTCCAATGACTTTTTTTTTTCCTTGCAGAAGTTACTTGGCTTTTCTTCTAAAAATCCATTCTAAATTTACATATTACCTCAAGGGATCCACCTCACCAAAACAATCTTGAAAAAGGACAAAGTCAAGATCTCAACTTTCTGACTTCAAAACTTGTGGCAAAATGATAATAATTGAAACAGTGAATGAAGAACTGGGATAAAGATAGACAAACGAACTGAAACAGAGAGCCCAGAAATGAAACTGCCATATATATGATCAAATTATTTTCAATAAGAATTCCACAACCAGTCAATAAAAGAAAGAACAGACTGTTCAACAAATAGTATTAGAAAAACTGGATATCTGCATGAAGAAAAATGAAGTTGGACCTTTACCCTAGAACATATTTAAAATTAACTCAAAATGGATCAAAGATCTAATTATAAGAGCTGAAAATATAAGACTTTTAGATGAAAACAGAGGGGAAAAATTCATGACGTTGAATTTGGCAATAATTTTTTTGGATATAACATAACAGTATAGGCAACAACAATAAAAAGATACATTAGACTTCATTAAAATTAAAAACTGTTGTGTGTCACTCATTGCATGTCACAGGACACTATGAGTGAAAAAGGAACCCATGGAATAGGAAAAAATACTTGTAAATCATGTATCTTATAAGGGATTTATACCCAGAATATATAGTGAACTAAAAGTCATCAATAATGTTGGAAATCCAATTTAAAAATGGGCAAAGAACTTGACTAGATGTTTTTCTAGAGAATATATTTAAATGATCAATAGGCACATGAAAGGCTCAGTATCACTATATTTTAGGAAAAGGAAAATCAAAACCACAATGAAATACCACTTCACATCGATTAGGATGGCTATTATAAGAAATCTACCAACCAGCCTACCAATCAACGAACCACCAACCAACCAACCAAACAGAAATAAGTCAAAGAACCCCAGAAAATGACAAGTTTAGCAAGAGTATAGAGAAAGTTAGGATGCTTGTCTACATCACCGGTGGGAAAGTAAAATGAACGGTGCAGCCATTGTGGAAAATGGTGTGGTGATTCTTCAAAAAATTAAACATAGAATCACTATATGATCCAGTAATTTCTGGATATATTCCCAAAAGAATTGAAAGCAGAACTAGAACAGATTTAGTATGCCCGTGTTCATAGTAGCATTTTCACGATAACCAAAAGGTGGAAGCAAAGCAAGTATCTACAGAGGGATGAATAGATAAACAAAATACGGTACAAATGCAATTATGGTATACTTACAAAATGTGGTATATGTGCAATTACAGTATACTTACAAAGTGTGGTACACGTGCAATTACAGTATACTTACAAAGTGTGGTATACATGCAATTATAGTATACTTACAAAGTGTGGTATACGTGCAATTACAGTATACTTACAAAACATGATATACATGCAATTAGGGTATACTTACAAAATGTGGTACACATGCAATTACCGTGTACTTACAAAATGTGGTATACATGCAATTACAGTATACTTACAAAGTGTGGTAGACATGCAATTACCATATACTTACAAAGTGTGGTATGCGTGCAATTGCCATATACTTACAAAAAATGGTACACATGCAATTATAGTATACTTACAAAATATGGTGTATAGTACATACAATGGAAACAAATGCTGACATGTGGTTACAGCATGGATGTATCTTGAGGACATTATGCTAAGTGAAATAAGGCTGTCACAAAAGGAGAAATACTATATAATTCCACTTATATGAGCTACTTAGAGTAGTCAGATTCATGGAGATGAACAAAAGTAGAATGGTGGTTCCTAGGGGTTGGGGGAGGGGAGGTGGGGAATTAGTGTTTAGTGGGTATGAGTTTTAGTTAAAGAAAAAGTTCTGGAGATGGTGGTGGTGATGGTTGCCCAATAATGTGAATAAACTTAGTGCTGCTGAACAGTACACTTAAAAATAGTTAAAATGGTAAAATTTTCTTATATATATTTTGCCACATAAAAAATGTAAATCCAGAATGACACACTTCTGCTTCAAACCTCTAATGTTGTCCCATCGCCTTTGGAGGCAAACGTCACCTCTTCGTTCCACAAACGAGGACTTCCTTCATCTGACCGCGTGTAGGTCCCTGTCTCCTGACTCTATTTTACCTTTCTTTTTCCAGCAACAAGTAAGGTCTGGTGGTTTCTCCAAACGGAAGGTGATTGAGCTACCCTGAATGTACTCAAGCAGTTTCTTCTGCCTACCTTGGTACATCTCACCCTGACTACACATTAAAATCAATTGGGGATCAAAATAAAAACCAATGCCTGGGTACCACTCAAAATGTACTAAATTAGAAACGCCTCGGGACCCAGTCGTCTATATATATTTTCAGCTCCCCAGATGATTTGAATGGGCAGCCACTACTCTAAAATACAATTTCCAAGAGCCTGGTTAGTTAACTCACTTTTCAAAGTTCAGCATAGGCTTCCCTTCCTCTAAGAAGTCTTCTTGGAGGCCACCTGTTAGGCTGGGCTGGGCGCCATGCTCTGGGCTTCCTCAGGCCCTGGTGGCAGTTCCCAGACTATATTATAAGTGTCATGACTTCCCTGTCTCTCTTACCAGGCCTCGCCCCTTGAAAGCAGGGATGACGTCTCACTCACCCTGGTTGTCATCGTAGCAGAACAAGCTCACGGCCACCACACACAAGCTGCCTGTCCTTCCCTCACACTGGTCCCCTTGTTAGAGATCTTTATACACATTTTCTCCTTTCAACAAAGGTCCCCCAAAGTGAGGACATCTGCCCAGTGACTCACAGCAGGGTGGCAAAGGCAGAATTAGAATGAGTTTCTTCAGGGTCCCAGTCTAGGGCTCTTCTCACTGAATAGTCTAAGGACAGCCATGAAAAGCAAGCAAAGCCCCCCCACCAATGGTTTCCCCAGACTCTCCCTGAAGCCACAGCTGGAGGGTGACTCACCACCAGGCGTACTCAGGTGGCTCGTGTGGGGGCGTGGAGGGAGGGTCTGCATTCCTGGTGGAAATGCATGGTTAAACGCAGGTGATTTGAGAATCAGGATTTAGAAATCAGCAGGGGCTGGCCCTGGTGCTATTTGCTTAAACTTTCACAAATGAAATCGTCTCTCTGAATATTAGTTTCCTCATCTATTAAGTGAGGATAGCAATGCTTTGCTCTCTAGCTCACGGGGAGTTTTGAAAGTCTGACTAGCCCATGAAGAGCAGGGTGGGTACCCGGAGGTCTATTCACACAGTGGCTGCTATGGAAACGTGTGAATGAACAGGCTACAGTCAGGTACAAAGCTGTGGCTCAGTCTCACAAATATATCATTGATGAAAGAAGGCAGACATTAAAAAGTATAATAATTCTACCTATATAAAGTACAAAAGCGGACAGAATTGGTCTATGCTGCCAGAGGTCAGGAGCAGTGGAAGTCCCTGGAAGGAGGCACAGGGAGCCTTGGGGGCTGGTAATGTTCTGCTTCTTCATCTGAGTGTTCCTTGCTGGGATCTGTTCACTTTCTGAAAATTCATCAAGCCATAACTTTATGACATGTTTGCTTTTCTGTAGGTATATTATATTTCTTTTTTCAGTTTTTGGCCAGGGCTGGGTTTGAACCCGCCACCTCCGGCATATGGGGCTGGTGCCTTACTCCTTTGAGCCACAGGCGCCACCCTGTAGGTATATTATATTTCAATTAGAAGTTTTAAAAAACCTAGAATGAGGGTTTTAAAACATAAAGCACTATGTAATGATAACACATAATGACAATGATTACATACACATATGTAATATGTGTGCACTCAAGCGTGTGCATACACACTCACACAAACAGAGGCATAATCTACTTTTTGGATATCGTCTACGAAAGCAGTGATTTCCACTGGTGTGCCATGAACATTTTTAAAGCTCATTAATTAAGTTATTTTTGAAAGAAGTTCAAAGCACATAGTATATGCTCTTTTTTTTACTCTTTCTGATCAACATAATTTAAGCGTACCACGGAAGTTCAACTACAGGTTCAAGTATGTCCTGAGATTTAAAAAAAGGTCGAAAACACGGTACTAAAGGCGTGGCGGTGGGTGCATTACACGTGTTATCTCATTTAATCGTTACAGACATTCCATTTTACAGAAGAGGAAACTGAGAACAGAGAAGATTAGCAATTTGCTTAAGATGATTCTAAGGTTGGGCAGAACCTGACTGTTTCCAAGTCAGACTTCTGACCAACTCAAGCTAAGTAATTAAAAAAAGGACAGACCTTAAGTTTGGGAAGAATACTGACTAAGCCTGTGGACTTAGACAAGTATCTTAACTTTTCTATTGAAATCCATTTCCTCATCTATAATGTGGTGATAATAACACCTGACCTTTTGCAAGTCACACAGGTGGTAAGGACTAATTAAAAAGAAATGGGGAGGAGAAAGAAGAAAGGTCTGTGACTCAGTCATTCGGGGTCTCTGGGACTGCATTAAACACACAGCACAGTCAGAAAAGGGCTGACTGGAGAGGAGAAAGCTACTCTGGGAATGGAAGGGAATAGAAACCAAAACAGAGCCGGAAGATCAGAATGGAGGTGAACTAGGTTAGGAGAAACCAGGGGTGCACGGGGAAGACTTTGGAAACCCTTTTGCCTCCTTCCTTCATGGGAAAGGCATCTCAAATACGCATATCATGCAAATTACCTTTAAAAAACAGTGTTGTTAAATGATTTCCAAAGTTATTACCCCAGATCCTAATTCTGATTTCACAACTTTGTATCCATGGCTACCTTTGGACACATTATACAAATGCTCTGAATTTCTTGCTCTCCGTTTGTGAAACAGGAATATGAACACATACCTGAGTTCCTGGGGAGAATGAAAGGAGAACACAGAGAGGCACATGGCATGAAAAGTTAAAATACTTGGGGCATTTAGCGTCAGGTTGAAGCTACTTCTGCAGGCCATTCCACGAACCCAGTTCACTTTCCTGAAAGTGTTTACTCATCTGTGAAAGGTGTAAAATGAGAATCTCCATCACAGAATTGTTAAAGGGATTAAATGAAATAGGGCAGGCAAATGCCTAGTGTCTGGCACGGATTAAGGACTCCGTAAGAGGCCAAGTTTACGAGAGACGGCAATGACAATAGCGAGGGCACCATTTCTGTACTGCTGGAAAGAAAGAAAATGTGGGATACGTTGGGAATTTTAGAGAAAGATGAATTCATGGGAAATTTTAAAAGTATGCGTCCCTCAGCCTTTTAAATTTGTCCTTACCCTGAGAAATACAACAGAACGGCAGGTTCCAGGTACTGGGCTTCTCTGTGAATTTTTTTTTTTTTTTTTTGACTCTACAAGGTTAGAAGGCTCCCATCTCCCGTGATTGAACACTCCCAAGACATTGGATCATTTCCTGAACTTCATTTATTTAATAACTAATCTTTTATTGCCTTCCCTCGCTTAAAGCCGGCCAGTCTTGTTCCCACCCCCGGCCCTTTCAAGGTCTCACGTCTTTAATCATGTGGATGAGGCTGAGACACACCACAAACCATTTTAATGGAGGGCTGATAAGTGAAGGCCATTTTTCCTCCCGTCTGCTTCTCAACCTCACCGAACAGTATTTCAGATGATTTTCAATAATCCCAGCAAATCACTCATGTCATTCTCCCACAAGTCACCTAGTTAATAATCCCAGTCAAGAGGTTTCTTCTGGCTCTTTTGTCTGGGAAAGGCTGTTACACAAGACCATAGAACACTAGAAAAATGAGTCTCTGCCTGGAATTGTACAAACCCAGCCCTCAACTGCAAGATGAACAAGTTAATAATAATAGCTACCATCCCAGAGCCATGATTCTGTGCCAGGCACTGGGCCAAGCACTACACCTGCATGACCAAGTCTCAGCCTCCCAAAACCTGCCAGGGAACATTCTCGTGTCCATTCTCTGGGTGCAGAGTAGTACTTAAGTGTAGGACACTGTTACTCAAAGTGTGGTCCCCTGTGCAACAGCATTATTTGGGAATTTGTTAGAAATGCAAATTCTCGGGCTTCACTATAAACCTACAGAATAAGACTCTCTGGAGTTCAGGAATCAGTGTTTTAAGAAGCCCCAGATGGTCCTAACTTTGCAGGCCAAAGTTTGAAAAACCCTGGACTAGAAAAGCTGAGTGATTTGCCAAGTCCACGGAACTAATAAGGGTCAGACTGAGGCTTAGACATCAGAGTTTGGCTGAGATGGTTAACAGAAGGGTTAGGATCTGAAGTAGAAGTGTCTTGTACTATAAAGACATTCATTATTTGCATTGTAAGATGTGCAGTGGTAGCTCAGCAGTTCCATGGGTTTGTGACTCTGGCTCCACAGCCTCTCTCTCATTCTCTTAGCTTTCTTCTCATGGTCACAAGAGGGCTGCAGCAATTCCAGGCATTACATTTTGCCCCTAGATGCCCAAAGTTCTAAAGATGGGGCAAAAAGGCTCTGCCTCCTCTTCCATGTCTTTTTTTTTAGAGACAGAGTCTCACTTTATCACCCTCAGTAAGTGCTGTGCAGTCACAGCTCACAGCAACCTCCAAGTCCTGGGCTTAAGCAATTCTCTTGCCTCAGCCTCCTGAGTAGCTGAGACTACAGGTGCCCACCACAACGCCCAGCTATTTTTGTTGTTGTTGTTGCTGTTTAGCCAGGGCTGGGTTTGAACCTGCCACCCTCAGTATATAGGGCTGGAGCCCTACTCACTGAGCCACAGCCACTGCCCATCCTCTTCCATGTCTTTTTATGAGCAATAATTTTTTTTCTAAGAAGTAGTCCCCCCAACAGACACTCTCTCATATGTTACTGTCGAGAATTTCATCAAATACTTACTCCCAAACCAATCACTGGAAAGAAAAGGATCAATCACAACTTGAATTTTATCTTAGAAGTGAAAACAATGTAACCTAAAAATTTGTACCCTCCTATTAATTTGAAATAAGAAAAGAAATCTGAAAAACATATAAGAAAGAAATGCAAAGGTAGAAAAATGGACTAACATGGTTCGATAAGACTAAACAAGATTCACCTTATCTGAAGTGCATGGGCACCTGCGTGAACACAGCGGGTGAAAGTGCCAGTTCAGGTGGTAGGTACAAATTATGATACAGTAAAAGATGTTTGGATTCGTAGGATGACCTCTGATGATGGAAATCCAGATAGAAAAGTTACGTTTATGCCACAGGAAATATAGACCCTGTAAATTGTTGAGTAGGGGACAGGAACTCACGCAGGTGCATGTGGGCCGTGCCTCTGATGGGCAGCGAGACAGGATGTGGGACAGGGGAACAGTGGAGGGCAGTGGGAGCAGCCCAGCTCCTCGGTAACCTCGGTAGACTTTGCTTGGGTTAAGTAAGTGGCAGTGGGTTTGAAGGACAGGTAAAGATAAAAGTCTTTTGGAAAGGAAAATTGGACTGATTGGCCACATAGAGATAGTTTCAGGGGTTATGAACCATCTTCATGTCTGTAATCAGTTGTTCTCCTGACCCTCTGGAGCCAGGACAGAGACAAAAGTACCAACTCCCACAAGATGACTTTAGGTAAGTTAAAGGACCTATCAGGTGGACCTCGTTATTGAGGGGTGTTTAAGTTCTTAGCTTTGGTGCTGGCCTCTGGGACAGAACAATGACAATAGTGCCTTTTGTTGCCAGTCTGCTATTTTTGCTGCCAGTCTTGCTGTTTTACTTATTTATTTAAATTTATTTTAAATAAATAAATAATACTTATTTATTATAGGAAATCTCAAACATACACGAAAGTGGAGAGAATGGAATGATGACCCCACACTCTCCAGCTGCAGCATGATCCTCGGCTCACCTGCTTCTTCCTCTCCTCACCCTGGTGTAGGTTAATTTATTTGAAGAACAGCTTTGCTGAGACATAATTCACATGCCATACAATTCAACTCCTTAAAGTGTACAATTCAATGCCTTTTTGTATACTCAGAGTGGTGCAACCATCACCATGATTTTAGAACATTTATTCACCCCTGAAAGAAACCTGGTACCTTCTATCACCCCAATGACAGCTCCCTACCCTCCTTCTCTCCCTCACCAAGCAGTAACCTACTCTCTGTTTCTATAGATTTCCCTATTGTGGACATTTCACAGAAATAAAATCGTTCAACACGTAGTCTTCTGTGACTGGCTTCTTTCAATTAGTAGTCAGTGTGGTGTTTAGAGGTTCATCCGTGTTGCCCCACGTATCTGTTCTTCATTTCTTCGTATTGCCAAATAATAATCCTCAGTGTGGATAAACCACATTTTCTCTGTCCACTGACCAGTTGGTGTACACGTGAGTCTTCTGTCCTTTTTGGCTTGTATGGATAAGGCTGTTTACAAGAACATCCGTGTAAAAGGGGGCATATTTTTTTCACTTCTCTTGAGCTTGTATCCGGGGAGAGAATTTTCTGGGTCCTACATCAACTCTATGGTTAACATTTTGAAGAACTACCAAAGTGCTTTTCATAATGGCGGCACCATTTCACGTCTCCACCAGCAGTGCATAAGGGATCCAATTTCTCTACGTTATCCCCAACACTTGTTTTTATCTGTCTTTTTAATTACAGCTGTCTCAGTGGCTGTGAGGGAAACCTTGTGATTTTTATTTGGATTTCTCTGATGGCTACAGATGTTGAACATCTTTTAATTGCTCATCGGCCACGTGTACATTTTTTGGAGAGACATATCTATTCAGATCGTTTGCTCATTTTATTATCTGGATCACTTGCTTTCTTATTATTGAGATGAAAAAATTCTTCATATATTCCAGATACAAGTCCGTATAGGATATATTACCTATAAGTGCTTTTCTCCATTCTGTGGGTCGTCTTTTTTCTGGTGTCCTTCACAGGACCAAAGTTTTTAATTTTGACGAAGTCCGAGTTATCTGTTTCCTTTTTAGCTTTTACTTGTGGTGTCACATTCTGAGAAACAGTTGGCTAATTCGAGGTTACAAAGATTTATGCCTATGCATTCTTTTAAATGTTTCATAGTTTTAGCTCTTATGTTTAGGCACTGAACCACTCTGAATTAATGTTTGTGTATGGTGTTATGTATTTGTGTATGGGGGTGGTCCTGCCTCATCATTTTGAATGTGAATATCTGGTTGTCCCAGCACCATTTGTTGAAAAGAACATTCAGAAAATGATTGAAACATCTTGACTCACTTATTGAGAATCAACTGACCATCATCAGTTATTCTGAAGCAAATCCCAAGAATTGTGTCAATTCACCTGTAAATATATTTTATGCCCTGGCGTTACAACTATCTAAACCTTGATCCTCAGAAAGGTCAAGGTACCAGAACTCACATTTCATAGGAAAGATACTGGCATGGAGGGGTTAGGTGACTGGTCCAAGATCATGCAGCTACTGAAATAACAGAGCCAGATCCACAGGCTGTATCCCTCTGGCCGCATCATTATCTGCCGGGGCCAAAGCACAGTGAAATATAGTAATAGTGAGAGCAGCATGACTCAGGGCGACCTCGCCTCCAGTATCATTTACTTGTTTACTTACTTCCCTGGCATCATCACCAACTTTCTTTGCACTTCATCCAGTATTCTGCTCATCAGGAGATAGAAAAACAGCTCTCTAAAAACTCAGAAGTTATCGCTTCAGAATGCAGAGGAAATGTGAGGTGGATGTGTGTTGGTCTGACAGGTGACCCTGTCCATCCTGAAGTGAGGAGTGTGTTGGGCAATCTTAACTATCAAATAGAATCTGAAACTTTGCTTCCTAGGAGAAAGACTTGAATGATCAAGTTTTTGAATGGAAAGATGCCTTTGACAGACCTCTTATTTCACACATGCAAAAATGCCCAGTGGCTTTCCAAAGGTCACTGGTCCAGAGGTAGGTCCTCTGCTTCCTATATTACAGAATATCAGAATTTTTGATTCCTAGAACCTATTGGGCATGAAAAGATACCCTGTCCTCAACCAAATGAAGGGTAATCTTATGAGACTCTAAATAAATTGCAGGAATGCAGAAAAGGAGAAAAAAAATCACTGATGAGATTTTTCTGAATCTGCATGAGGGGCACAGAAATTTTTCAAAGTCTACAAGATAATAACCAGCTAATCTTCTGAGTCTGATGTAAGATATATAATGCAGGAATTGGAGGGCCTCATGCAAATTCTGTCATCTTGCCAATAAGGCAATATACTGCCTATGACACATCAGAAAGATTGCAGAGAGAATGTGGGTTTAGAATAACTGGCATGAGGGAGAGGTATGTAGCTTGTGCTAGAATGACTTGGTCCTTTGCCAGAAGACAGATACCACCAAGGTGGGCAGGCAATGTAGGGGAAGGAACATCAGTCAATGATATCACCTTTAGGACCAGTGCCTTTGGCAGTGTAGGACAGGTGGTACAGCAAAGTGTCAGGGTCAGCTAGATCAAAGTTCAAATTCGAATTGCTTTACTCTCTAGCAATGTGATTGCAGGCAAGTCACGTCACCTCTCATGCCTCAGATTCTTCCTCTGTCCAGTGGAGGATGTTGTGAGGATTAACCTTGACAATGGTACAAAATGCACAGCAGGTGTTTCACTTGAGGGTTTTTGCCCCCACCTTCAGTCCTTCTCAGCTTTGTGTGAGTTTTGGTCTCCCTACCACCTCTCCAGGTGCTGTTTGGATCTCAGGACCCGTATCTTCCAGTGTGGAATTAAAATTTTCATTCTTCTGTTGAGGAGCCTGGGGCCAGAGTCTCCATGGTGGAGCAAATGTCTGGGCCCTCCACTCAATGCCTCCTCCTCAGCATCACTGGTGTGCCAGGATGCTGGTTGCCATGACCACCTAATAATTTCCTCGGGGTCTGACCACCATGGAAAATTGAAACACTTGCCAAACTCGCAGCCAAACAAGCAGCAGATGTCCAATTAAAAAAATATATCATTCCTGAACAATAATGTTTGGTTTCCATCAATCATATGGACCATCCACAGACATAGAGCCAGGGAGAGGCAGCTGAGGGGAAGCCAAGACTCAGAGGTGGGGAACAGGAGGCTGTGTCTGTGTCTTCCCCCAGATAAACCATGCGGGGGGCACTCCTTATAGACATGCAGATTAACTCATATACTCACTAAATAGGTGCAACTGGTCTCAGGATGAGCTCTGCACAGCTACCCAGCACCAGTGGGGAGCAGAGGGAATGGCCTTTAGCACCAGACACGGGCATCAGTGCCATTTTGCCTCCTACTAGGGGAGCGACTTTGGCCAAACTCACTTCTCCAAAGTCTGGTTTTCTCTTATAAATTGAAGGTAACAATACCTGCCTCATAGAGTCATTGTGGGATTAACGTAAAATGCACAAGGACTTAGCACACCGCTTAAGGCACCTGAAGTCCTTAATGAGTGTAACTACAAATTTGTTTTTAAATCCTAACACAGTAGAATATATTCACTGTTCTGCAATGAGTCAAGATTAATGACTGATTTTTTTTTTTTTTTTGAGACGGAGCCTCAAGCTATCCCCCTGGGTAGAGTGCTATGGCATCACAGCTCATAGCAACCTCCAACTCCTGGGCTCAAGCGAGTCTCCTGCCTCCACCTCCCAAGTAGCTGGGACCACAGGCACCCGCCACAACACCCGGCCATTTTTTGGTTGCAGCCGTCATTGTTGTTTGG
>CAUYQV010117080.1:0-10039 GCA_963574575.1 Galagoides demidoff
TCTTTCAGGAAAAGGAGCAATGTTTTAGGGTACATAAAGTGATAGATGGCTCCTCATTACTCCTAGGAGGCTGTATGTTGGAACTGAATAAGTCCTGACAGGAATTTATGCTTCCAACCCAAGCCTAGAGATCAATACCACCGAGCCAACAAGATGCTGAGGGATTTTGCAGAAAGAGTTCTGCTTCAGCATGTGCAGATTCACCAGAATATCAGGTGCAGATTTTTAGTATATTCTCAGGGACAGCTTATTTGTTTAAAGAAAGCTGATTTTTCCAATAGCTTACTGTAAACATAGGCTCCTACCTTCCTGACTATTATATGTCTTGCAAGTGTCATTATAATTCAAAGAATTAATAAACATTTGGTCTCCGTGTCTATAGCTCAGTAGCTAGTGCTCCAGCCACTTACACCAGAGCTGGCGGGTTCAAATCCAGCCCGGGCCTGGCAAACAACAAAGACAACTACACCAAAATATAGCCAGGAGTTATGGCGGGCACCTGTAGTCCCAGCTACTTGGGAGACTGAGGAAAGAGAACCCCTTACAGCAAGAGTTTGAGGTTGCCATGCGTAGTGACACCATGGCACTCTACCCTGGCCCACATACAGAGATTTTGTCTCCAAAAAAAAAGAATTACAGATTTGCCAGTTTTCAAATATATACCACATTATGCCATATTATGCGTGTGCAGTGACAGAAAATTGAAAGAGTTCTAAATTAAAAAGCCCTGAAGTTTTTCCACTCATTGTGACCCTGAATAAAAGGCAGATTTCTTCAGTTATTCCACTCACAAAACTCAGTAAGAGCTACACTTCCCATTAGCCAGCACGTAGTTAAGGCATCTAGATAGGACGATCCTACATTTTATTTCCTCCCTTTCATGGCCACAGCAAAGATTTCTTAGAACAGTGGATTCCTATATCAGGGTGGAACTGAAAAACTTGAAGCCGAAGGAGACTGGATTTTAATATACTATTCCAAACAGTTTTAAGGCCAGAGTATTTGAACTCTTGAGATGGACGAGAGGACATTATGCCCTATCAAAATTATGTTTTATTTCTGAAAAGGCAAAAATTGATCTAGATTTCCAATATATTTTAAGAATCAATGGAAACCTTTATATATGATTTATAGTCTACTAAAAATGTTTAAAATATACAAAATAATTTACGTGACTTGAGTTTGCTTCCTATGTTCTTCATTATGAAGTCTGCAACTCAGAAAAAAATGTCCTCTCAGTTATCTGATAATTTCTTTTATCTACACCTAGCCAAGGCTTCCTTAGGATCTAATTTTTTCTACTCTGTAAATATATATATTCCTTGCTTTGTAATATATGTAGCATTGCATTTTAAATGAACTGGTAGTATTTAAATTTATTCCATAAGATGATGCATTTTCGATATAATAGCTGATAATTATTTGCTAAATTGGCTTTTATTTCCACCTGGATAATCATAAATAACTAGGATTAACTAAATTCTACCTGTGGCCTGTGTCTGGAGTTGGAATGATATTTTATTTTCATTAACCTTTCTGAAATAATTTATTTGTTCTTAATTCTGAACTATTCTTAGTGGTCTTTAAATTTTGTTCAGTTTTCTTTACTTTAGAAATAGAAAACATACTTTTAATAAACTCACCAAGGGTCTCTAAGATTCAAATAACTTTTAGCAAAAGCAAATTTCAAGTTGCTTATGTTTGTAAGTCTTTTGATCTTGAGCACCTTTCTTTTATCATTACAGTCTTATACACATATAACAGTGTATATAAACAGCAGAACTTTATTAAATATTGACTATTTTAAACATCTCTGAAGTATTATGATGAGGAGATGAGGAAACAAACCTAGATAAATGTCTAACTCAAGTTCACATAGTAAGTAACAGATCACAGATTCAAACTTTAGTCCTTTATTTCTAAACCATTTTGACTCCAAGAATAAATTTCTTCCCTCTAATCCAAAGCTGCTTTAAGAAATAAATCTTTGCATGCGTTTTGTAGCAGGGTTTAATAGCCTCTTAAAATGAGCTTGTGCTTCCTCCTCTAACTTCTGAAAGAATTGGATAAGGTTGTATGTATGTTTTTACGGAGTGTCTGCCATGACATGCCTTCACTCTAAACTGAGTGTTTCTGTGAGGAGAGAATTGAAACTACTAAGTCCCTTTATTTAATGACTGAAGGTTTATTCAGTTTCTCTTCTTCTTGAGTCAATTGTGCCAATTTGGAATTTTTACACCATTGTTCTTTACCTTACTTGGTAAATGTATTGGCATCCTTTCATAATATTTTTCTTTTCTAATATTTGTTGGATCATTTGGGTCTCCTTTTAGTATAATGGCCCACCTTCAGAATTGCCTCATCTTTCAACTTTCTAAATATCTGATCAGTAAAAATAAATATTTACTTATAGAAATACCAACAATTCAAAAGGAAGTTTTTGGTGATATTTAGTATTATATTTTACCCAGAATGTTAGGCATACTAAGAAAATTTATCTAAACACCCGCTACACGATTTTTCTATAAACGAACATATATTATTTCTTTTGCAACACGAAGTGCTTCTGGACATTCTTTAATTCATAGCTTGTTGTATTAAGTGCATCCAATTTCTGATGGTCAGCTGCTTACCTGATATCTCTAATTAAGCTTAAATATCCTTAAGGCCTTGTAGCAGTCAACTGGGTTTTCTTTAATAGAAAAGTGATCATTTGCATAAGAAGTTATGGTTTTTCTTGAAAGTTAAAAATTATCCATTGTGATTTTCCCATAAAAACTTGCCACCAGAGAAATAGAGCTTCAAAATTAAATGCAGAATCCTTACAAATCATTTAAACATTTTCTTTCATAAAACCAAGTGGCAAAATTACTTTCATGGCATTCTCAGTGAGCTGAAAAAACTACTTTTACTTCTTGTCATTTTCAAAGTTGGTAACCATTTGAGAAAACTGGTTCACAGCACACATATTTCAGCATATGCTGACTCTTGATCAAAAAACCTAAAACACTGAAGCAACTTGTCCTTCGATTTGAAGAGGACATTTCAAATGGCCAGGACCATACATTGAAAGGAAGCAGCCCTAGTTTGTGGTATCCCATTGACTGGGATGGGTGGATCTTAGCAGGGCTCTTACTTTTTGTCATATTATCTTTTGCATCTGTTAAAAGGAAGCCTGTGATAGCCCTCAGGGAAAGATCAGTATCTGCAGAAGTTAGATTTTTATGTTAACAGTATAATCAAGATAGTCCTTTGGTAAAATGAAGAGTGGAATGCTGTTTTTACTATGTAAAAGTAAAAGGTTAGTATTAGATCAACTTAACTCAAATTGAGGAAGTATTATGATGGCACTTCAAGAGCTACCTTCTGGCTTCTAAGTGTATTTTCTCCATGGAAGAAATAAAAATGTCTGCTAAGTAAGTGATGTTGCTTTCGGAGTAGCAGGAAATCATCTAAGAGAATGTGATGTTCTGAAAACTGATTGAATGGAATTTTCAAAGGGGATGGAAATGTCAATTTCAGGAAATGCTATGGGCAGGTCAACTAATAGAAGATTGACAAGTGATTGTTGAGTATAGAAATATTGTAATCATTGGGAAACCTAGATAAAAATAGTTTGAAGTACTGTTTGGGGTCTATCTAAGTGGAGGAGGACAATACATTGAATAAATCCATTGAATACAATGTATGACAATCTAATTTTTAAATCTAAAATCTAAAGTTTATGGTAATAGAGAGAAAACAAAATGAGAGAACAAATTAAATTAGTAAATATGTTTTTTTTGTTTGTTTGTTTGTTTGTTTTTTTGGAGACAGACCCACAAGCTGTCACCCTGAGTAGAGTGCTGTGACATCACAGCTCACAGCAACCTCCAACTCCTGGGCTCAAAAGATTCTCCTGCTTCAGCCTCCCAAGCAGCTGGAACTACAGGCACCCTCCACAATGCCCGGCTATTTTTTGGTTGTAGCCATCCATCATTGCTGTTTGGAAGGCCTGGGCTGGATTCGAACCTGCCAGCTCAGGTGTTTTTAAGAGTTAGTTAAAATTCTCTCTAGATTATTTAAATTTTTTTCTATAACAATGAAATTGAACATCAGGTTAAATGCTTATCTGCAGCTGAAGGAGATTGGATCCAAGAATCTGAAAACTTTATTGATAGAAACTTAAAAAAATAGTGGCTTATACTTCTAACGTAAACTGAAGTCATGATGTTATCTACTGATGTTGTTGAAGAATCACTTGAATATATCAGAGCCAGGATGTTTATCATTTTTCCTAGCTTTGGCTTCATGGTGGCTTGTAAGAAGCCTAAGTTCCAGATGTCATAACCCCATTCACTCAATACAGAAAGATGGGGAAGGGTGAGGAGTTTCTATGTGAAAGAAAATATATTTCAAGGAAACTTATGTAGTTGATTGCATAGTATAGTCTCACATGCCTACTCCTGGTTGTAAGGAGATCAGTAAAGAGAATATTAGTCCAAAAAAGTTTAGTTTGGTGATATGGGATTAAAGAAATAAAAGAAAATGGTTATTGGAAGAGAAACAAAATAAATGAGTATTAGGAAGATTGTGATCAAATAGCAAGAATCTTATCCTGCTTCAAACGTTATTGACTATTCAAACAATACTATATCTAGGTAACTATGAGTCATAGGGAAGCACAGAGAAGTTTGAAACTTCAACATAGATCCACAGTTCCTTTTTCCTGTCATTAGTATGTGCCATGCTTTAGGTAAATATATGAGGATACTAAATAATACACATAACATGTCACTTATATAAAAAAAGATCATTTGGTCACAAAATAGCTCCATATTTTACCCTGATAATTACTTAACTGATCTGTGTTCCATAATCCATGTATTATGAGTGCATATATATACAAACATACTATATCTATACACACATATATAAGTATACTTACACATATCATCAAAAGTTTGATGAGCATTTTTGTAAGTTTACATCAGATAATTTTCTTTTTTTCTTTAGGTTTTAAATTTTCTCTCTTTCTTGACATCTTCAAGTTAGGAAGAATGAATTTCACGCTACACCCTAATGTTTGCTAATAAAATATATAAAATATTGCTAAAAGAGACTACCTTGACTTTCTCACAAAATGCCTACAGTTGTGTTGTTTAGCAGTTTAAAAAAGGAAAAGTCTGATTACAAATAAACATTTGTTTATTAAAGACTGCTAGGAGATGGTTATAGATGGACTGCTCCATAAATATACAGGCAGAAATAATAAATGCCAGCCATTTTCTGTCAACCATCTGTTGCTTTTATTTTATAAACATATTTTCATAAATATAGACAAAGATATTGTGAAGAACAGTGAAGGTGTGAGTCTGCACTGTTCTAAGCTAAGGAGTTATCCTGACTCTTTTAGCCAATGCTGGCAGAAGACATGAGACTCCTAAGGCAAAGGCAAAGGTTAGCTTCTCACAGCAGTAACAATGGCCAGAAATTCAGGAATCCCAGTTTTAGGAAAACCTAATATTTTATTATGGGGAGTGTAAACATACCTGCCCTTTATTCAGGAGGGAAACAGATTCCTTTTTTAGAATAATAGCTGGGTGTTGTGGCAGGCCCCTGTAGTCCCATCTACTCCGGAGACTGAGGTAAGAGAATTGCCTAAGCTTAAGAGCTGGAGGTTGCTGTGAGCTGTGATGCCACAGCACTCTACTGAGAATGACAAAGTGAGACTCTGTGTTTAAAAAAAAAAAAAAAAAGACAGATAGTCCAGAACAAAGACCCGGCCTCTACCTCTGCTTGTGAGACAAACTGAATAGTGAGAAACCCATTGGTTAATCATCTTCCAAGAGTATTATGGTAATTCTTGTAGATTCTTGTAAATTCATTCTTGCAAATTCATATATACATGTTGTTACATGAATCAAAGTGCAATATATATATATGAATCAAGGTGAAATACTATACGTGAATCACATATGAATCAAAGTGCAATACTACAAGAAATTTCAAAATGGATTTGCCTAAATGCCATTATAAACATGTTGTACAGGTTAAATTCTAATGTGTGCAGGCATGAATTTAAGAAAGTTATTTTATTGCCTCATCATAATATATTTTTCCTGCTATATAAAACTTGGTCAAATGCATTTTCTTCAATTTTGATATAACTTTTTTCTTCCTATAAATGTGTCAGGGAGAAATGGTTGCTAATGTAGACTAAAGTGATAGTTATGTTAGCGTAGTAATTTGTCAAAATTTTGCTACAAGGACCTATAGATGTTGGCTGGGAAAGATTTATTTTGGACCAAGACCTTGTATTTTTGAAAAAATTAATATTTTTCCTATGAGAAGAAGTCAATATCAGCATGAAAACAATGTGCTTGATCCCAACACTGTGCTGGCAAAACCAGATTTAAACATTTTCCTAAGATGTTATATAAATAAGAGAGGTTTTTCTTATTTTGAAAAGCTCCAAATATGTAAAATCTGGAGGAACTAGCATCTTCTTCAAGTTAGCATAACACCTCAGGGCTTTTCCTAGATGAGAAAAAGTTAGCTTAATTCCAGGATTCTAGCTGATTATAGGCAAAGGTGCTAAAACACACACAGACACACACACACACAATTCACATACAAAACTTAAAGGAGGCATATGGCAAAACCTACTAAGAAGGATAACTTCTAAATAGCTATGCTTGGTTAGATGTTTAAAAGTTGCACACACTTTTCATATAGAAAAGTACTATAAAGTTATAATATTCCCTACCTAATGGATTTATGAAAAGTTCAGGACATTGTGGTTTCAGCAGTGTATGTACCCTGGCATAAATTATGTGTACCATCAAGAGGAAATGATATCTGTGTGTTGAACTGTGGTATAGGGTTTAACTAAACCCTAATCAAAGCATACAGCTGAATGAAACCGACAACTCTCCCCCTTCACTTCTAAATTGTTAATATAATCATGCCAAGGTTTTCATTCTAAATAGTAATCATGCCAGAGATGCTAATCACCCCGAAAGCAATGAAATGCAAAGCCATGTGCTTCAGTGTATCACTTTGAGTCACAGTGGACAGCGAGGCAGCCACGATCTGTTTTATTTGTGTAAGTTTATTTCAATGGTATCCAAAGTGAATTAACTCAGTTTCTAATACAGGAACAGAATCAATAGCAAAGGAGAAGAGAAAGAATGAACAAGACGAGGAAGAAGGAGAAAAAGAAGGAAGAGGGAGCGGAGAAGAGGTGAGAGGGTGAGGAGGAAGAGGAAGCTGCCGGGAGTTGTTGAGCATTTACTCCACACCAGGTGTAGTAGAAAGCTTTACATATGTTAAAGAACTAGATCTTGATAAAAACTGCAATCTGGGACATGCGCTTTCATTATTCATGTTTAACAATTAAGAAAAGCTTAAGAAAATTGTTCAAAAGTGTGAAATTAATAAATGGCAAAGCAGGAATTAAAAAACCATGAACATTTCTATTTAGACTCGTTTCTGTAAAGTGGTTCTAGATATCAAATCAATGGCCGTATTGTTTAGGACAATAAGAAAAACAGATTATTTTTAAAAATATTATTCTGGCTGGGTGTGGCGGCTCATGCCTGCAATCCTAGCACTCTGTAATCCTGCCTCTCTGGGAGGATGAGACAGGCCGATTGCGATTGCTTGAGCTCAGGAGTTTGAGACCAGCCTGCATTATCTCTACTAAAAACAAGCAGGGCGTTGTGGAGGGCACCTGCAGTCCTACTACTCGGGAGGCTGAGGCAAAAGGATCACTAGAGCCCACCGATTTTGAGATCTTGTAAGCTATGATACCACCGCTCTACCCAGGTGACTAGAGTAAGACTCTGTCTCAAACAATAAAATAAAATGAAATAAAAATATTATTCTTATGGAACATTGCTTAGTTGAAATTTGTCATTTACTTTTATTCATGGATTGAATTGTCCGTAGGTCATTTTGTCTTTTTGGCAACAGTAGCTGCCACCTGCCCAGTGTGGTTTCCCTCCCATAGGAACTCATTTTACTCATGCTTTAGCACAGGTAACTAATGTTCATTTCATAAGAAAAGTCATTTTTCCCTCTTTCCAGAAGTTTAGACAAAGGTTTCCATTTCTAACATTTTTATTTCCCTTCTACACAAAATCAATAGTTATTTTGTGGATTCCAAAGTGTAAAAATATCCTGATGGACCAAGAAATGTTTGTGCTAGAACAAGAAAGAATGACTATTTATGTATTCTGTGGACAGAGATAAGGAGGGAAGGTATAACTTCTAATGGGATGCAGTTCCTCTTAGGAAGACTGACACTAGAAGCTAATAGTAGAATGGACATGTCACTGTGAATAAAAACCCTGGGGCCTGAGACAAAGAGCAACCCAGGGATAAACTTACCATAGATAGAAGGAGTCTTCAGTTAGAAACTCTGATAGAAAAGACTTGCCCCAAGAGGAAAAGAGCTAAGCAGATGATGCTTCTCAATACCACGGAACAGTACCAGGTTGATGGTGGGATACACCTGCAGACACTTCCAGTAAAAGCAAAAAAGAGCCACAAGTGTGGTATCTGTGGATTAAGACAGGAGACATCATTGTGACTTGAGAAATCAATCTCAAATGGGCATCCCGTGCTCTGCAAGACTTGAGGAACTTCCATGAAATTCCACCATTTCTGTGGATATATACTTAAAACAGATTTTACCCCACTTATTTGCCATATCAGAAAGTGCCATTATTTTATTATAATAATTTCAAAGCAGTCATGGTTCTGAAATACTGGTGAGAAAACTCATATTTAAAATATTTAAAGATTTTAAAATAAGTCATACAACAATTTGAATTCAGTTCTGTCTGAATCAAGTGCTTTGCTATTTCTCAATAATATGAACGTTTCTTTGGTCTCCTTTTAAATATTTTTCTTTATTGAAATTTAATTGATGTACATATTTTTAGAATACTTATAATAATTTAATAGTCATATAACTTTCAAAGTTCAATTTGTGATTTATATATCCATCATTTTATTACTTTTTTTTTTTACATTTTTAATTTTTTTATTTTGCATTTTTTGGCCAGGGCCGGGTTTGAACCTGCCACCTCTGGTATATGGGGCTGGCACCCTACTCCTTTGAGTGACAAACGCTGCCCCTTTTTTTTACACTTTTATTCTTTTCATTATGTTTTAAAGAGTTTCTGTTTTTTTGTTTGTTTGGTTGGTTATTTTTTACCAACATTAGCACCTTGACTCCCTTTTACCACAACACAATCAATATGTAGTCATTTAAACTAATTAGTTTCAGTTCATCTAGAGACAGTCTCAGTCCTACCACTTTCTGACTACTTGATTTTGGACAGACTATCAGCTTTAATTTTTCCAGAGAATGAGAATAATGAAAAACTTCATGGTTTCACTTTAAAGGTGAAATCATTGGTTTTCACATAAGAAGTGTAAGTTGCTGTTGCTGTTATTAGATGAACTTATGTGGGGAAGAAAACACTGATGTGCTAAAGCGGCCTGAGAAGAAAAAAAAGTGAAAACTTGCAGCTTTATGCAAGAGGAATTAGTCAAGCAATGTTTTTAAACTAGCAGCTTCTCAGTTTGAATGGATGGTTTTGCTTGACTTGCTAAAGGTTAAAATTAAAATGAATCTGTTCAAATATATTACAAAACTATAATCAAAACTGTAATCAAAACAGAATAGAACTGGCATAAATGCAGACACAATGAACAAGGAACAGAATAGAAAGCCCATAAATAAACCCACACAACTAAAACAATGACATGAAGGCTAAGTTAACCCCTTTGATGAAAATATTTCAGATTGTATATGAAAACACCACACTGTACCCCATTATTGCATTACTGTACACAGCTATGATTTAATAAAAAATTTTTAAAAAAACCATATGCATCTAAAAAAAAATAAACCCACACATTTATGGTCAATTGGGTTTTGACAAAGGTGCCAGGAACAATGAGGAAAGGATGTCTTCTTCAATAAATGCTCCTCGTAAAACTGGACATCCACACACAGAAAAATATAAATCATGTACCCTTTTCA
>CAUYQV010117084.1:0-13188 GCA_963574575.1 Galagoides demidoff
AGGAGCCCCCCCCCCCCCCCCCCCGGCCCCACAGCACCCCACCCCCCCCCCCCGCGGGACAATCCCCGCCCCCCCCCCGGGCCCCCCCCCCCCCCGGCCCGCCCCCCCCCCCCCCACCCCCCCCCCCCCGCCATCCCCCCCCCCCCCCCCCCCCCCCGCGCATCCCTCCCCTCCGCGCAGCCCTCCCCTCCGCGCATCCCTCCCCTCCCCGCATCCCTCCCCTCCGCGCATCCCTCCCCTCCGCACAGCACCCCCCATCTGTCTGTGTGGTGTCTCTCTTCTCTCTTCATCCAGGTGTGGTGTCTCTCCTCTCTCTTCCTCCACATGTGCTGTCTGTGGGCCTCTCTGTCTTCTCTATCCTCTGTCTATCCCATAGTCCTTCCTCTCCACATCTCTATTTCTGTTCCTTTCTTTCTCATCCATACTTTCATGTCTCTGTTCCTTTAAATAATAATTTCCTAACTCCTCCTACTGTGCGTTCAGCATCTCTAGCCATGGAATCATGCCAGTCATTTTATGAGCTTTTGAACAATTTGTTTTCCTAAAGTCTGGAGTGCACGTCTGACTATCCTCACTGTTTCTTCTTTTCACTGTTATGAATTCCAAGATGATAATTCTTCTTGTTGCTTCTCTTACCTGCTAAGTGACGAAATTGTCAGTTAAGAACATCAGACGCTCTACTTTACCCACAATGTCCTGAGGCTTTGAAGCCCATCCTCACTGCTGCTTCATGCCTCTGGTCCAGTTTATATTCAGGAATAAGATTCTTACTCTATAACTTCTACCGACCAGAAAGTCTATTTGACATAATCACATTTGAAGCCTTATGTGAATTCCAAAACTCCTGATTTCCCCAGAACGCGGCCTAGTTTTTTGTTTACATGTTCTAGGTGTTGTTTTCCAATGGTATATGCTATAGAATTGTGTTGGAATTTTTCTCCCCAGCTTTATATTTTAACTTTAAAAAAGCTCTTGATTGGCTCATGAATAGGTGATTATTACTA
The DNA here is from genome assembly GCA_963574575.1 of Galagoides demidoff. Classification (NCBI taxonomy): domain Eukaryota; kingdom Metazoa; phylum Chordata; class Mammalia; order Primates; family Galagidae; genus Galagoides; species Galagoides demidoff. The sequence goes on from CAUYQV010117084.1 coordinate 1,005, forward strand.
GGATACATTGATAAACCTAGAAGTACATTAAGGATTTTACATGCATTACTTTGGATCTTTACAACAACCTTACCACACAGATGTTAAATTAAGTATATATATTAGAATATATTCATAAGAATATTGAGACTGAGAGAGGTTAAACGACCACCCTAGATGATGCAGCTAATAAGGAAAAGAGCTTGTTGGCATTAGGTTTGACTTGTCCTAAAGCCCACGTGTTTCTTCTAGTGTTGTGCATTACCACCAGGCTGACCACTCAAATGGACACTTGTTATTACTTTGAGACACATTCAGATGTCATAAGTTTCTTGGCCAAAGCTACGGTGATGCTATTTTGGGAGCAACCATGGCTGCGGCAGTGGCACTGCAGTGGCTTTAAAGATGCTCTGCAGAGCTTATCCCTGTCATCTTTGGCAAGGAAGACAAAGAGATGGGGCAAAAAGAAAGAGCCAGCTCACCCCATGCTCCCCTGCATCACAGCCAGCTCACCCTACGCTCCCCTGCATCACAGCCAGCTCACCCCACGCTCCCCTGCATCACAGCATGCAGGAGGTGACTGTGAGTCATCCTCCGTCTACTATTCTGACCTTGACTGGACTGTGGTGGCAGGGATTTGGGTGCCAAGAATAGCCTTAGCACACCATTCAGGCAAAGAAGAAAGATTTGTAAATCTTTATAAGCAATTCAATCTAATAATTATTCAGACCTTATCCTAATCCTAATCCACTGATTCGACAAAAACTTAATTGTGAGGAATCCTCATCTCGTGTCCACCCTTCCCTTGGAGTCTGTCTAAGTCTCAGGGATACACATAGTACCAAGTTTTGGGTGAGGAAGCTTCATGATGTATCTCTTCCTGCCTGTTCCTCGGCCACATCAGTCCCTGGTGCTGTGTCCCTCTGTGAGCAGTTCAGACCAGTGGCACACAGAACCCTTCAGGCGTGGGAGTCTCCACAGCCACTTTTTGCTTTCTTGGGGACTTGTGATTCATTCTGCTGCTGGCACACCACCCTCCAGGAAACCAGGAAGCTTCCTGAAAACATTATGCAATCATTTCTTCTCTGAGATCTTACTATTTCCCTGTGCTACACTTGAGAAGTAGGTATAAAAGCTCTCAGACTCCAAAAATAATATGTACTGAATGTTTCTGAAGAGCTCAGTCTGGAAACAGTCTGCTATGGGAAACTTGTGGCCCCTTATCACCTCCACCTGTTCCCACCAGCCCAAGCATTAACAACTTTCTCATCTTGAGCTTCTTGGGGTGGAGGTTTTAGGGAAGTAGATGAAAATTTGCTCTTATATGTGAACGTTTCTGCCCAATTTTTTCTATCCTCTCCATTATCCCAAGGTTTTTTGTTTGTTTTGAGACAAAGTCTCATTCTGCTACCAGACTAGAGTGCCATGGTGTCCACCTAGCTCACAGCAACAGCAACCTCAGACTCCTGGGTTCAAGAGATCTTCTTGGCCAGTGGTTCTCAATCTGTGGGTCGTGACCTCTTTTTAACAATGAAAAAACATTGCGGCATTAGGAAAGTTGAGAACCACTATCTTGCCCAATCTCCCAAGTGTCTGGGACTACAGGATTCTGCCACCATGCCCTGCTAATTTTTCTATTTTCAGTCGATATAAAGTCTCACTCTTGATCAAGCTGGTCTCAAACTCCTGAGCTCAAGCAATCCTTGGGCCTTGGCCTCCCAGAGTGCTAGGATTTTAGGTTAAGCCATCAAATACCACCTAGACCTTAGGTTTTTTGAAACTCAAAATCCAAGGAACATTTTTCCCCTCTGCTCTTTGCCATCACTTATCTCCTATGGTAATAAATTGAGAATGATATAACTGCATAATTAGGAAAAAAGGCCAACTGGAAAACGAAGAGTTCAGGAGGTGGGAGAGAGGTGAATGCTTTGGGATGACCCTCTCTGACACTTTGCTCAGGGGCAGAATTGTACGAAGTAGCTCTGGATATTCCTGACCAAGAAAGGCAGCGAGAGCAGAGGTGGCTTGATGAGTAGGTGTTGCCTCAATCCTCCCAGACAAAAGGAGTAGTGAATCAGGCAGGCAGTGGGAAGGGCATGCAGGAGAGGGCGTTCCTGCTCGCCTCCCCCCCGCCCCCCGCGGTGGGTGCTGGGATCAGCAGCTGCATTTATATCACCCCTTTGATTGTCATGGAGTAGGCGTCACCACTCAACTTCGCCTTTCTTCCTTTATCAAAAGTGCTTAAGATCCAAACTTACAGTTTTAAAAACTAGCTATTTCTAAATGCCAAATACATCTTTCCATCACTTCTGTTCAACTAATGTTCATTGTGTGCCTGTTATGCAAAAGGTGTTTGATGTACTCAGTTCTCAGCACATGGATGTGAACCAGATGGATAAGGAGAGAGAAGGCTGCTCTCTCCACAGGCTCGGATGGGTGGGTACAGCAGGAAGGTCAGCTCGTCATGAGAACACAGGGAGGGGAGGAGGGGACAGGTGAGTCTGACAGGAGCAGGGCATAGTAGGCTGTCCAAGGCAAGCTTTCCAATCTACCCTAGGGTAATGAAAGCCTTGGAATGAGTTTGAACCAGATTAATGTGTTCTGGTTATTTCTAAAAGTTACCTCTGGCTGCTTCCAGAAACCAGACCAGAGCACAGCAAGTTCTCAAAGGAAGAGGAAGATTAATCAGGAGGGTAGAGTGTGATGGCATCATATAGCTCACAGCAACCCCAAACTGCTGGGCCCAGGCAATCCTCTTGCCCCAGCCTCCCAAGAGACTACAGGTGCCCACCACTGTGCCTAGCAATTTTTTTTTTCACTCTTGTCTAAGCAAGAAGTGACAGTGTTATGCTAAAGAAAATAAGGAAGGAGTCAATATTTAGGAACTAAAATACACAGAACTTCATGCTTGATGAATACAGAGGGGATGGGTGAGGGAGGAGTCGTGCCCCTGTGGGAATCACTCCTTTGTTATGTGCTTGTCTTTCCTACAAATCATGCCCAGGGCTGCATAAAACCAAACAACCAACCATAGGAAGTCAGCAGCTTCAATCTTGCAAGGAAATATGATGCATAATTAGTGACCAGTTAATAAATTCTATAAGCTTTACATATATTAATTCATTTGATTCTTAATAACCCTAGAAAGTTGATACTATGGTAATACTCACCTTACAAATGAGGAAAGTGAGACAGGAGGAAGTGAGATAACTGAGGCTGAGGTGTTGCTCCAGAATTCACACTCTTCAGCATTATGGTGGCAGTATGCCTAGGTCAGAGTGGCCTACTAGGAAAGATAACAAACTTTTGCATTTATTCTAGAGAGACAAGTGGGTAGCTATTGCACAGGCTAGAAAAATGGCATCCAAGGTAGAGCAATCACCATTTAGCTTCACCAAACTGCTGGTCCAAGTAACATTTTTTTTTAGCAATACAACTAGAACAAATAAAAGACAAAGTGGTCGGAGACAGAGAGTCCTAATTCAATTTACCTCTGATGGCTGTGCTTGTTTGGGTGAGTCACAAATCTGTGGTAATGAAAAAGTTTGTGAAGATTAATGAGGTTGACTACAGTAACAGGGAGCCAGGAGCTAGATGTCTAAATCATCTCCTACACTGTAGTTTCATACCAGAGGAAGGATGAGAAGAGGATAATTATTTAGGTAAATGGGAGTGATGAGATAGTGGCTGTCTCATTAGGTCATGTTAATGCAAGGTTCTAAGGACTTGGAAAAGTACAGGACTGGTGAGCAGTCTGCATATCCATTTCATTAGACCACATTAGTTTACCAACTATTTCCTGAACATTAGCAGGCATTAGTTTTTGGATCTATAGAGCCTTGTAATACTGTGGTGCCAATTGGACTGGATTCAATTACTTATTAAATTCCACAAATTTCTCCCCTGGCAGTGTTAACAGCAGTGATGTGGAATCAAGGTGCACAAAAGAAGTCAATTTGAAGGAAAACTAACAATTACTCAACTTGGTTTCCTCCTTACTAACTATCCCATCTCCCTTTACTACAGTGTTTTTTTCCTAATCAAGATTTTTTTTTTCCTACTTCTGATTAATATGAGAGTATAAACAGTTAGGTTCCATTGTTTGCATTTGTTAGGTGAAGTTTAAGTTGTAGTTTTAAGGACATGGTTGTTCTTTCCTTTTATTGCCTCTGAACCCATCATACTCCAATCTAGTTCTTAACGCTCCACTGCTCACTGTCATTGAAGGGTAGTATAATAGGAGTCTCTCTCTCTCTTCCAGGTCCTTGGTCTCAAAGATTTGAAGAGTGAATCCACACACCAACACAAGTAAGGGACAGGACAGAATTTATTGATAGACAAGAAGAGAGATAAAGCCTCTGGTGCAGCAGAGGGGACTCCCTAGTGGGCAGCCCATTTGGGCTCTCTAGCAGGGCCTTAAATGCAGCTTTTTCTCACCCTGCAGGCAGGGAGTTTCAGGAGAGGAAATGTATGTCTAAGATATGTCACAACCATTCGGTACGAGGGGGCCTATGGGCAGAAGTTAATTTTAAAACTTCCCTGTATAGGAATGAGGTCTGTTCAGTGTGTGTCATCTACTCTGGGAGTGGTGGCTTAGGGGGGACAGTTATCAAACTAGTTCTTGGGTTTCCTGGGTCCAAAGAATGTGGTCTGTGTTCAGGCTAGTCTGTGTGCCTACTGGGCCTGGAAAATGCAGGAATGTGCAGCCCTGGGCTGGGGAACCTGCATCAATTTGAGGGACTTTCAAATCTCCAGATGAAACGCCCCTCTGTGTGCTTTTGGTCAGCCCTCACCTGCATGTTCACCAGCTGCAGGTCTCCCAGGCTCATGTGGGTTCTGCGCACTTTCACTTTCTCCGCCCTTCCTTCAGAAAAAAAAAAAAAAATTAAAAAACTGTATTTTAGGGAACGGAGCAAGATGGTGGCCAAGTAACAGCTTCTTTGCAACCGGGAGCAGTGAGATTGGGGAGAGAAGACTCCAAGACTCCAGACATCTCTGGCATATGGGCTCTGCCCAGAAACATCCCTTTGGGGATGCAAGGAGATAGCAAGAGACTTCTGGACCCCAGGAGGAGGACAAAAGCAGTGGAATAGTGGCAAGTGGTTGTGAAAGGGCTGCACAGCTGTAAGTACAATAGCAATGAGATTGAAGACAGGGAAAGCCTTCCCTGTGGGTTGTTTTGTTTGTTTGGACTTGGCCACTGGGTTGGATTACCTTGGTACCTTGGGGTTGGATTACCTTGGGTGAGAGTACAGGTGACTTTAATCATTGTCCAGGGCACAGGACTGAACTGCTGGGCCCAAAAGGAGCTACCATTGTTTGGCTGTGGGCTGCTAAGAGCAGCCATTGTGGGAGAGCTTCCCCTGCAGGCTCCACCCTCAGGGTTGCAGAGCAAGGCTCTGGCTAGGAGTCCTTGGTGAGTAATCCAGTGACTGTGACCAGCTAGGACTGAGACATGGGGGAAGAGTGGAACTTTCTGTGTTTGGCAGTGGAAGAGCTGCCTTGCAGCATTGGCCCTAGGGGCATAGAGTGAGACTGGTTTTGGCACACCAGATAAGTGGGCAACCACTTCAGGAGAAATCCCAGTGACAAGTGCTTTCCTGGGAAAGCTTCTGCTTAGCAAAAGTTAATGGTTTAAAGTGTCTTTTAAGTGCACTGAGGAGATTTGGTTTTCAACCCTGTAGGGTTTAAGGACAAAGTAGTCAGCAGAGCCCTCCAATCTCCATCTCCTACAGCTGTATCAGCATTGTGATTAGCATCTCATACCCAGAAGATCTCCTGTTGCCCAGACAATATTCAGCAAGATATATACACTGCTTTGTTTTTGGATCTGTTTTTAACTTTTTTATTTCAATTTTCCCCCCATAGATTTTTCTTTTCTTTTTATTTTTTTCTTCATTTTTTTCTAGTGTAAAAATAATATTCCATTGTTGCCTTTTTTAATAATAGGAACTTCATTTTTGCTAGTGTTTCTGTCCCTGTTATTTGGTTTTTCCCCAAATTTTATCCTGTAAGTTTCTCTGTTTGTTAGTTTTGGTTTGATTTATAGTTTTTTTGTCTTTCCTCTCTATTTGGAGGAGATGGGGTACCATGTCTTCTCAGGCTGTAAAAGAGAGCTGCTGGCCTCAAGGGAACCACCCAACCCAGCACCTCCAGACATTGGGAGTTTTTACGGTGTGTGTCAAAGTACCTTACTGTACACTTTTATTACACCTGTTTCCCTCTTTCTATGCCTCTCTTTTTTTGTCAATATTCCCTTTTACTCACCCCCTCTCCTTTTTGTTTTTTTCCTTTTTTTAAAATCTTTTTTCCCTTCTTGCTCTTCAGTCTTCTCATACTTTTAGTCCTATACCAAAAGGACTTATCAAAACCTTAGACCAGAGGCACAGTAACTTAAAGAGCAAGAGGAACTGAAATGAAAATTAGGGCAAGGAAACAGATAAAAGAATTTTATGTAGAAAGGATTTTTCTGCTAATTCTTCATGAGGAAGAATATTGAACATGAAAAACCTGTCCAGAGCAACTCCTCCAAGGGACTGTGAGGTAGCTACTGCAGAGGATTCCACCTATAAAGAAATGACAGAAATGACAGAAGAGGAATTTATAATGCAGATGATGCAAACAAGGAAAAAAATTCTGAGAAAGTGGAAAATAACCAAAAGGAAATATAAAAATAGAATCAAATAAGAGGAACAATATGAAGAATATAGAAAGGATATGGCAGAGATGAAGGAATTGAAGCAGTCAATTAGGGAACTTAAAGATGCAATAGAAAGTATCAACAGCAGATTAGACCATGCAGAAGAAAGAATCTCAGAGGTAGAGAACAGAGCTCTTGAGATAATGCAGATAGTTAAAGAGGCAGAAAACAAGAGAGAGAAAGCAGAACGTTTGATGACAAAATTATGAGACTTTATGAAGCATTCAAATATACGAGACATAGGTATCCCAGAAGGGGAAGAAGAATGCCCCAAAGGAATTGAAGCCATACTAGAGAATTATAATGAAAATTTCCCAAATATCACCAAAGATTCTGACACACTCCTTTCAGAGGGATATTGGACCCCAGGTTGCCTCAACTCGAATAGAGCTTCTCCAAGACACATTGTGATGAGCGTGTCCAAAGTCAAGACAAAAGAAAAGATTCTGCAAGCTGCCAAGATTAAGCACCCATAGGCCTACAGGGGCATATCCATCAGGGTGACTGCAGACTTCTCTAATGAAACTTTTCAATCCAGAAGACAATGGTCATCTACTTTTAATCTACTTAAACAAAACAATTTCCAGCCCAGAATTTTATATCCTGCTAAGCCAACTTTAAAATTGATGGATAAATCAAATCTTTTACTGATATGTAAACATTGAAGAAATTTGCCACAAGACCAGCTCTACAGGAAATACTTCAACCTGTTCTACACACTGACCATCACAATGGATCACTAGCAAGCTAAGCACCCAGAAATTAAAGGACAGAACATAGCTTCCATAATGATGCAAAAGAGAAAACTAAGCAATAGACTTTCACAAAATAAGATGAATAGAACACTACCACACTTATCAATTATCTCAATAAATATTAATGGCTTGAATTCTGCACTAAAGGGGCATAGACTGGCTGATTGCATTAAAAGACACAAACCATCCATCTGCTATCTGCAGGAAACACACCTAGCCTCAAAAGACAAATTAAAACTCAGAGTTAAGGGTTGGAAGATAATTTTTTTAGGCAAACGGAATTCAGAAGAAAAGAGGGGTTGCAATCTTATTTTCAGATACAAGTGGATTTAAATCAACTAAAGTAAAAAAAAAAAAAGACAAAGATGGACACTTCATATTTGTCAAGGGAAAAATACAACAAGAAGACATTTCAATTCTAAATAGTTATTCACCCAACTTAAATGCTCCCAGATTATTGAAACAGACCTTAATTAGTGTGAGCAATATGATATTCTATAACACTATAATAACAGGGGACTTTAACACTCCTCTTATAGAGCTGGACAGATCCTCTAAAGAGAAATAAAGATATAAGGGGCTTAAATGAAACCCTAGAACAACTGAGCTTGATAGACACATATAGAACACTCCATCCCAAAGCCAAAAAATATACATTCTTTTCATCACCCCATGGAACATTCTCCAAATTTGATCATATCCTAGGACACAAAAAAACCTGAACAGAATCAAAAGAATTAAAATTTTACCTTGTATCTTCTCAGACCACAACACGCTAAAGGTGGAACTCAACTCCAACAAAAACGTTCAACCCCACACAAAGGCATGGAAATTAAACAACCTCATGCTAAATGACAGTTGGGTGCAGGAAAAAATAAAAGAGGAAAATCATGAACTTCCTTAAACATAACAACAATAAAGACACAAACTACCAAAACCTGTGGGATATAGCAAAAGAAGTCCTGAGAGGAAAATTTACCACTTTAGATGCCTAGATCTGAAAGTGATGCCTTAGAAAGAGGACATCATCAACCTCCTAGTACATTCTAGGGTTGTCTTTTTTTTTAGACAGTCTCACTCTGTCACCTTGGGTAGAATACTGTGGGGTCATCATAACTCAAAGTAACCTCAAACTCCTGAGCTGAGGCGAACCTCCTGCCTCAGACTCCCAAGTAGACTGCCCACAGTCACCTGCCACAATGCCAGGCTAACTCTTCTACTTTTAGTGCTAGGATTACAGGTGTGAGCCACTGTGCCCGGCCACTTTGTAAGATGTTAATATATATTTACTGTATGAGTCAATAACAAGTGGAATTTTCTTTTTGAGTTTCTTTTTGTGTCCTCTCTGACTACTATTGTTCAGTCTTTCCTTTCTCCCATTTTCTGCTCCCATTTCTTCCATCTTCTCTTTAAACACATCCTCGATTTCCCTCCAGGGCTGCAGGCTCACACTTGCTGGACACTTTGCATGGTTCCTTGTGCACTGCTGTCTTCTCAGCATGTATAGAACAAACTCTCTGGCTTCTGTCTTTCCTCGAAATTAGAATCATTATCATTATTATTGTTATTGGTATCTATATAACAGTAACGCCATTATCAGGTTTGCAGCAGCTCATGCCTGATAAAGGAGATCATCTTCAAGTTCTCCTCCACCTTGTACCAGGTCCAGTTCATGCCCCAATCTCACCAGTCCTCCCCTGACTATTTCAGGTGTATATGCCTCATCCTCCCCCATTTCCCTTGACCTGTCTGCAGCCCTGTGAGTCTTGCTTGTGTGAGTACCCTACTCTCCCAGCCAGACTCCAGTTCTCTTTCTTTCCCATCTCTGTTCCAGTGGTCTCACTTCTTTATAGAGAATTTCCCTATTTAAAATATTTTGTTGATTCTCTTTGCAGACAATGTAAATTCCAAACTCCTCAACTTAGTATTCAACATCTCGGGTCTAACAGGAATGTCTGGCTTTATTTCCACCACTCCAGAGGATGCTAAGGTCCATGCTTATTTCCACCACTCATGTGGCATGCTAAGGTCATGCAACACCTCTCCACCTGATAGCTCCTGGAAACATTACCATGCTATTCTGCATCCTTTGTTCAAACTACTCTTTCTTTCTGCCTAGGAGGTCCCACTCCAATATGTTCATCCATGCATCTGAAGGCTCCAGTGCAGTGCAGACCCTGGAGCAGGTAACGAGTAGCTCTCACACAAGCCTACCCCACTCTGGTTCTAACAGCATGCTTTAAGTAGGGGAGGAAATTAGTGTTTACTAAGTTGAACTTAAGAAAAATGAAAAAGGGAAAGTAAACATAAAGAGCATACCTGTCTACCAAAATATCACATTTTATGCTAAAAGATGACAATTTTAGCTTTTTAAGAAAAGTAAAAGCAATAACCAAACAATAGTCAATTCAGGTAAATCTACTTACTTCAGTACAATTTTAAGATTTACAACCAATTAGCAGGACAAACCCAGGCAAAGCCAATTTTGTCCTGGATGAATATTTCCATTTTTGAGTTTAATCTAATCAAGTAGAATAAATTAATGAGAAACATCTGCCTTCTCTCAAGAAATGCCTCACTAAACTAGCTTTAATGAGACAAGCAACTAATTACATTACTTCTCTGGTATAAGACAAGGAAAGGCTAGGATGTAAGAAGGGATAATGTTCTTTAGTGTAAGAAAACACAGATAAGGTGCAATGATAATTCAACCATCTAAGCATTTGGAGATGAACTTCATAATAAAAAGTGTGACAGAGTCTTTTTGTTAAACACAAATTTCTCTTATTTTATAAAGAAAATAAGTAAATCATGTTTGTTGTGGGAAGTTTGGACAGCACAAGCAAGCAGTACTAAAAATGTGGTAATAACATCCCCTCACTAGAGAAAACCACCCCTTGCATTTTGGTGTAGATTTCCAGTCATTGTTTTGCTTTGTCCTTTGTGTCTGTGTGAATGTGTGGTGTGTACTTGGGCAGGAATCAGGTCATATATTCTTTCTGTGCACATCATAAAATTTAGATCATACTGTACATAATATTTTCAACTTGCCTATTTTTGGATAATATGTCACACACATCTTCCTAAGTGACTAATATTCTTCTAAAACATCATCGAAACAACTGCATGGGAATCTGTGTCATTATTGTGCTGTACCCAGAATATTCTCAGTGGTCTGCTATCATAAAGAGTACTTCGAAATGAGCCTAAGACTGTATTTTAAATATACTCTGTTGGTGTATTTCTTTTTTACAGATAAATTCCTGTTTGGAATTGCTGGACCAGAAGACGTATAAAATATTAAACTTTTTAATAAATATGCTCATGTTCGTCACAAGATGGATTTTATGAAATTAGATGGTCATGGACATTTCATGCACACATCCACATGCTCCCATGTTATCAATAATGGATGGTAACAGATTTTACAGGTAAGCCTGAATTATTTAATATACCTATTCATCATTTGTATCTCTTCTTTTATGAACTTACTTTGCATATATATATATTTTTTTGAGAGAGTCTCACTTTGTTGACCCTCAGTAGAGTGCCATGGCATCGTAGCTCAGAGCAACCTCAAACTCTTGGGCTTAAGCAGCCACCCTCTTACTCAGCCTCCCAAGTGGCTAGGACTACAGGCACCCGCCACAACGCCTTAGAGACAGTCTCACTTTGACTCAGGCTGGACTCTAATTCCTGAGCTCAAGCAATCCACTCAACTGGGCCTCCCAGAAGGTTAGGGTAACAGGCATGAGCCACCATGCCCCTCTCTACTTTGCATAGTCTTTGAACATTTTTTACATGAGGACATTTTTCTTTTCCTTTTTGGTTTTGAAGAGTTCTTCCTATTCTCTTTTGTGTAAAATATTTCAAATGGAGAATAAAGTATAAAGATGAATATAAAATAATTTAACATCCAACTTGATTGAATCCTAACAATTTGCTCTACTTCTTTTTTTTTTTTTTTTTAGGACACATTAAAATTTGGTTTAATATTTCTTTGCGGCAAAAAAAAAAAAAAATCACATTTGTAGTGAACGAGCAACACACATTTTTAGGCTATTGTTTTTAACTACCATCCCATGAATTCATAGGGAAGAGGTTCCAGTAGCTCAGGGAGGCACCGTGCCATTGAATGTGACAAAACATTGATTGACTTTTGAATTCATGGGAAATATATTCCAGCAGCTTGTATCACTGTTACATGGGGTCTAATTGGTTATCCTGTGTGCTATGCTGTAACCTATTATGCCATGAGCTCATGGAGAGTAAATAGGTTCTTGCACCTAAAAGCATGGGTCTGCTGGTACTCCTGTGTGCTATGTTATATGCTTTATGCCATGAATTCATAGGGACTGGGTTCCAGGAGCTCAGGCTCCTTTCCATTGGTTCTCACAAAGTGGGCTTCTCTGGGTGGAGCAGGCTGGCACTTCAGCTGAACCCCGGTACCTTTCTCTTTGGCTTCCTTCTTTTTCTGATCATTTTCCTTCACATGTTTCAGGAAGCTATCTCGGCGCTTAGAGTGCTTAATATGCTCAATATGAACATTAATCCTCTTGGTAAGAATCTTGCCCTTAACTTGTTTGTTTACAACAATGCCAACAGCATGCTGGGTGACACTGTAGACTTCCCGTTTTGCCATGGTAACATTTGTGTGGCCTGCCTTTTTGAACAGTACCCATTCCCTTGATGTCTACAATATCACCTTTCTTGTAGATTCGCATGTATGTGGCCAAAGGAACAACTCCAT
>CAUYQV010117085.1:0-11709 GCA_963574575.1 Galagoides demidoff
GCTACTTGGGAGGTGGAGGCAGGAGACTCGCTTGAGCCCAGGAGTTGGAGGTTGCTATGAGCTGTGATGCCATGGCACTCTACCCAGGGGGATAGCTTGAGGCTCTGTCTCAAAAAAAAAAAAAAAAAAGAAAGAAAGAAATTAATAAAATGGTAAAAGACCATACCTGGATAGAAAAGGCAGATTATCTAGGATGAATATTTTAAATTAAATTCGAACAAGTACATGTGGTGGTCATACAACAACTGAACTCCTGTCCCTATATTAAAAGTGGAAAGAGGAGATAACAAAAACAGGAGAAAGGAAAAAAGGGAAAAAAACTCTCTAGACTTTAAAGTTCTTTCGTCCAGTAGCGTCCACTCTTCGCCTTTTTGTGTTTGTAAGATCCTCCAACAAGGTGAGTTAGGGGAGGATCAGACACTTGGGAGCTATGAGTTAGCAGGTGCTCCAGAAGGGTCTGGTGAGGGCTCAGCGTTACAGAAGGTCATTGAGGGAGGAGCAGAATTCAAGTGCTGACCCACCATGCAGGGGGCCACAGTCCAGCTCCCAAGAGGACAGCAGCACCAGAGCCACCGCCCGGCCTAGGAAACCGGGAGGATTACTTGGGCCTGATTCCCAGACCAAAGGTCAGTCCCACAGTGCAAGTTCAGCAGAACAAGAAACATGTGCCCCAGGTGGGAGCGGATCCCCAGCCAAGGGTAACATACAGGCTGCCTTTAAGGAGGAAGTGGACTCCCAGGCAGGAATGTAATGCTGAGAATTAAGTCAGAAGAATGGGTTAGAATTAGAAAAGGAGAAAGAACAGTGGGGTGTAAGGCTGAGCAGATGCAAACAACAGTGAACTGAAGGACGCCTGAGCCAGGAAAGAGGCTGGGAGCAGGGACAGCGACCAGCCAGTGCAGGGACCTTGTGGCTTGGGAGGGCAGGAGGCCCAGGGTGGACAGCAGCTGTAACAGAATGATGAATAGTCCTGACAGTGGACAGTGTCCAAGGGCCATAAGTCTGGTGCCCACCCACAATCCCACACTCCCCACAAAGGTAAAATGTGCCCCCAGCAAATGCTTTCTCTGCAGACCACAGCTGGATGTTTGCATGGCTGCTGGGTCACCTAATCCCACCCAGTGATTTTAAAGGCAAGGCTATGAAGGGCCAGAGAAGTTACACGACTTCATCAAAGCCACATAGCTAGCAGCAGGGTCGGGACTAAGTGCAAATTTCATGACTTTTGGTCCAACTCTGTCCTTTTTGAAGACTTCCTTTCCCTTCGAAACTGCACTATCCAAAGTTTATGGGGATCCTGCTTTATACAAATCCCCCCCAACCCAGCACACTTAACACCCTTCACTACACCCCACAACAGACCTGGATCTGTATGAGAGAAGTGAGGAAAAGGAGGGGGAGTGACTGGATTGGTCATGAGGAGCCAGAATGTGATCTAACATTTGACAAAGAAGTCTGATTTAGATACAAATGGGCAGAGGAAGGAGATTCCCAGCAAAATAAAGTTCCTGACTGAGAAGGTGACATGTGGAGGGTCCATGTCATGCAGAATGATAAAGGAGAGAGATGGGAGACAGAGGTGGAAGAGAGAGGCCAGGCGGGAAATGCTCCTGTCACAGCTTTCAAGTTACAGCGGAGGCCAAGAGCTCCAGCCGAGTACAGCAGTGCAACTCTTAATACATCTGGACTATCTGAAAGGCAGAAATAGCAAAAGTTAACATGGCTTGCTTGAGCGTGTTGGCTCCTGCCTAGAACCCTAAAACTTTGAAAGGCTGGGGGTGGGGGAGGATCACTTAACCTCAAGAGTTTGAGACCAGCCTGAGCAACATAACAAGACCCCATCTCTATCTAAAAAAAAGTGAAAATCCGCCAGGAGTGGTGGTGCACGCCTGCAATCCCAGAACTCGGGGAGCTGAGGTGGGAAGAACACCTGAGGCTACGATGCTATACTTAAGCTGGGTAACAGAGTGAGACCCTGTCTCACAAACAAAAACACATTGTTTGGCCAATGAAATATATTTGGAATGGCAAGAAATGGAATCCTTCATGACAGGAGCCTGTCGAAACATCATTTCATGACTTTTCATATTCCTCATGTTCTCAGGGCCCTGGAACTCCACTCCCCCATCATGGGTGGCTTCCCAGGGGCTGGGCAACCTATCCTAGAGCCCCCTCTCCTGGACCCTCCTCTCCTGGACACTCCTCTCCTGCAGCCTCCCCTCCTGCAGCCTCCTCTCCTGCAGCCTCCCCTCCTGCAACCTCCTCTCCTGAAACCTCCTCTCCTAGAGCTGCCACTCCACGCCGGGCTCTCCCCACTCTGTGGTTGCTCTGTCCTTCCAGTCATCACAAGGGTTGCCTGAAAATCACCCTGAGACGTACCCCAGACTCTCCCTTCCCTTTTTAACTGTGTGTTTTATGTAGTGAGCATGCGTGCACAGTTTTGATTCTCAGGTATTAGCGCAGGGCCGGTACCATAAGTGGCAGCCGCTCCACCCAACCCCAGCCCAGCTTCACTTCCACTCATGTCCTCACTTCCCATTTCTGAAACACAAAAACAGAACTTGCACAGTTCCCACAACAAGGGTCAGGTCTCTCCACTAGCAGATGGGCTTAGGAGGCCCCTCCGTGGGCCCGGTGGTGGGCTCAGGGAGCCTTCCCTCACTTTCCGGCAGGGTCCACTTTGTCCTCTCCACTGAGTCGTTCCTGTTACCGTAGAAGCAGGGCATTCATCCTTCTACTTAAGGATAAAACTTTCCTTGACCTCCCCTCCCCCACCAGGTCCCACTGCTTTTCTCTCCTTTCCATCACAGCCCCCACAAACCTCCCTGGGAGGGCTGAGGTCCCATCTCTCTTGCACCTGCTGGCGTCCGTCTTCCAATCCTCTGCTCTCCTGGAGACACTGTCCTGGCGGCCAGCAGCCATGAGCTTCCTCCTCCCTCGCCGGCCGTTTCTCCTCAATCTTGCTGCCTTCCTTCGACTCTCTGACTCCGACTGTGGGAAGGATCCCCAGAGTCGGCCCTTAGACTCCTCCTTCTGGTACACTCACTGAGCAGGTGACCCCCTGGTCTCGAGGCTTTGAATTCCATCTGCGCATCGACAAGCCCACATTTCTCTCTCCAACCCAGACCTCTCCTGCTAAACGCCAGACTCGTCTCTGGGCAGCTGTTTGCTTGGATAGGACGTCTTCACGGGACTGTCCCATCCGAGCTCAGTGAGTGCAAAGCCAAGCTCCTGGCTTGCCCCCCCACCTGTCCGTCCCCCATCTCACCTGATGGCGGCTCCATCTTTCCAGCTGCTCAGACAAAAACCCAGAGTCATCTAAATCCTTCTTATCTCACATCCTGTATCAAGTCCACGGGTTAGTCCCATTAGACGTACCTTCAAATTATATCCAGAATTCAGCCACTTCTCACCACTCCGCTGTTCCCACCATCATCTCTTGTCTGAATGAGTCCAGTGATCTCCTATCTCAACCCCCTTTGCTGCCCTGGACCCTTTTCAGTGTAGTCTTAGGACAGAGACGGGCCTTCTGAAGTCACCAGCCAGGTCACATTCCTTGTGTGCTCACAGCCTCCAGGGGCCTGGGCCTGTCTCATTCCTGAGAACCTCCAAGCCCTTTTATCTACCCCTGGGCCATGAGTGCACCCCCATCCCCTTCTCCCACCCCCTCTTGTTAACCTCACTTCAGTTTCTGGAACTTCCCTCAAAATCCTGGAACCGTCCCGCCTTAGCGTCTGCACACACAGTTATTCCACCCGGGCTACTCGTCCCCAAAAGTCCACCTGCCTCACTCCTGTGCCTCTTTCAGGCTCTGCGCAGGTACTTGCCGTGAAGCTCTCCCTGGCCCTACTACCTAAAAAAAAAATTTTAGGTAGTCTCTGACAGAGTCTCAAGCTGTTGCCCTGGGTAGAGAGTGCCATGATGTCACAGCTCACAGCACACTCAAACTCTTGGGTGTAACGATTCTCTTGCCTCAGCCTCCCAAGTAGCTGAGACTATAGGCACCTGCCATAACGCCCAGCTATTTTTTTGTTGTTGCTGTTATTGCAGTTGTCGTTGTTTAGCAGGCCTAGGCAGAATTCGAACCCACCAGCTTCGGTGTATGTGGCCGGGGCCCTACCCACTGAGCTACGGGAGCCACCCTGCCTAAAAAATGTTAAAGCCCCCTGCTGACATGTCCTCCTACCTTTTTCTGCTTCTTTTCCTTGAAACTCCCTATTCTCTAACCACGCTGAGCATTCTACTTACCCACCGTGTTTACTGTGGGTCTTTGACATTAACTCTCAGGTTCTATGTGCGCAGGGGTCATTGTCTACTTGGGGTCGTTGTCTACTTGGGGTCGTTGTCTACTCAGGAAGACTGCTGCTGTTCAGCACCTGAGATGGTGCCTGGTAAGTGGAGACTGATTGATTGATGATTGATTGGAGTCATATAATTCTATATTTTATAGACTGAGAAACTAACACACAGAATTACTGGAGTTTCTCGTGTTAAATGGTGTGGCCTGTATGACAGGCTGGGTCCTGCCTCTCCAGACTGAGTTCTTCCCACAGTACCCAGATATCTTCCACCATTAGATTTAGAATTCTCTACACATGGTCTTGCCACCATGGGAGAATCGATTGCAACTAGCCAATGAGGAACTTTTCCCCTCAACTTGGTTCTGTAGATAGATTGAAATTGTTGTTTCATATTTTTACAAGCCATTTAAATTAACACAAAAAAAGGATTCCTGCAGCTCAGACCGAAGACCAGAATCAGGAGACTACACGTGTCCATCGCTAGCAGACTGGTTACATGAATCATGTTGCATCTATATGAAGGACTATTTCTGCTCACATGAAAAAGATTGAGATAAATCCATAAGCACTGATCTGGAAGTCATATCCACATGACATATTTAATTGTTATGCATAATTCTAAAATTCGAAAACCCTGGAATCTAAAATGTGGGCTTTTTTGGTAAACTTAATTTGTGGTAAAATATAACCAACCCTAAACTCGCTTGGCATCCAATACCTACATGAGACTATGCCAAGTCTTGATTTATCCCACTTGTCGTGAATAAAATCTTCGTATCTCCCAATTTAATCACGGTGCCACCTCGGCCCGCTGGCAGTGCAGCGTGGTACTTGCTGCATGTGCCTTGCCAGTCACTGCGCTGAAGTCCAGCCGATTCTGAACCCACCACAGCAACTTGTGGGCTCCACTGAGTGGACACACAAAACGCAGAATAGCATCTGTGGGGTGATCCAAGTATGTCATTTAAAAAGACACATGCATGGTTTGTGCCTGGAAATTCTGCAAAGACTATGTATCTTTTATAAAGAAAAACTCTGCAGCAGCAATTTTGAGTAGAAGGACCCGCCAGGCTCTGTTCTCGCAGGGAGCAGCTCTGTACCCGGACCACAGCAGGAAGGAGCCCACGGGGCTTCACTGGAGCTGCCGACTCAGCTCCAAGGGCCTACACCCCTGTGTGTCTCAATGCAAGATTGCGTGTCCCAGAGTGAGAAGCTACTTGACCCATCTTAAGTCACAACCCCTCTGAGTAGGGGCAGGGGAGGGGGGAGGGGCTCACCCCTGACTGGTAGGACAGATGGATCTTCCCCAAGGGAGGCAGTGCTGAGGGGTGAGGGGTGTGACAGATGTCACCAACACATGGGACAGGGCCTGACCTGACTCGGGCTCTGCCTGCCACTCACCTGCTCATCTGTAACTGAGCAAATTTCTTGAGCCCTCTGAGCCTGTTTTCCACAGAGGGCGAGACGGGCACCGTTGGCCCTCTGAGCTCCAACAGTTCTCTGACGGACTAGGTACAATATTTCTTGGACTAAGAAGTGCATGGAAACCACCCAGGGATCTTGTTAAACAGATTGAGATTCGACGGGTCTGGGCTGGCCAGCACAAGCGCCCAGGTAATGCCTGAGTTGCTGATGAACCAAACTCAAGTTTGAGTAGCAAAGTCCAAGAGCGTTGTGCTGTGACTCAGGGGGGAGACCTCTCAGCCAAAGTTAGCACAACCTGAGCCTTGAGTGGCTTATCTTAGGTAGTAAGGCTGTTCCAGACTTCTCTGGTGACCCAGTACTTTGCATACTGGTAATGGGGTTTGTCCTTCCTGAAGGCAAGCAACTTTGATTTGATCCTTGATCTAATCACTAATCATACATCCACTGATTTTATCCACGTACTAACACTCCAAAGTATTACCGAAGAGAAGACAAATGATTCCAACTTTGGCTTACAGCAAATACAAAAGAGAACCACTTTTCATGGTTTTCATAATTAATGTAAACTTCAGAGAATTTTTTAAGCTGTAGAGCAAATCATTGTCCAGTAATACCAGGACATTACCCGATAGAATTTAGCTCAGAAGGACCCTGGGGGAGGACTGGGGTTTCATTTATGGCTGTTCAGAGTTAAGTACACAGATGGGTTTCAGTAAATAATTAATTATAATGGAACTGGGCTGCCCTAAAGTGAGTTGAGTGTAGCACTAAATGTATCACAATGAGCTTGTTTATCTTAAGGCTGCACCTGCATTAGGAAGTCAAGGCCCCCCGTGAAGTTGGATGGTGTCTAGTCTACGTTAGCTATAATTTTAGAAGTCAAGTGCTTGCCTGTCAGACATTTTCCAAATTACACGCTCAGACTAGAAACCAGGTCAGAAACCTGCCCCGACGGAGGCATTGGTCCCCTAGGTCGGACGGCACCCCGCAGCCGGCTATCTCAGAGCCGGGAGAGCTCACCGGCCAGCTCACTCCGCTTCGGAAATACAGAAGATGCGGACAGTCCAGTAAGATGGCTACCTGCGAAGTGCTAACAGGATGGTGTTCGGGGTATTTTGAGTTATAATTCACGTAAAGACCAGGAAGAACTTC
Organism: Galagoides demidoff; assembly: GCA_963574575.1. Classification (NCBI taxonomy): domain Eukaryota; kingdom Metazoa; phylum Chordata; class Mammalia; order Primates; family Galagidae; genus Galagoides; species Galagoides demidoff. Next base: position 6,879 of record CAUYQV010117085.1, read on the forward strand.
ACTTTTTTTTTTTTTTTAATCCTCACAAAGCAGGCTTTTGTCCCAAATGGACAGCTTAGAACCTCAGGTCCCAACTGACACTGGACAGAGAGAGCTAAAAAACATAACTGTAAGGAAAGGGCTTCTAAGGAAATATCGTATAAAATTACCTCCAGGCTATGCACATGAGGTAAATACATAACATAAATGAATTTCGTGTTTCAGCTTGGGTACCATCACAGGGTATCTTATTATGTAGATGCAAATATTCCAAAATAAAAAAAAAAAATTAGAATTCAAAAGACTTCTGGCCCAAAGCATTTGGGGTAAGGAATATTCACCTGTACTAAAGTGTGTCAGGTAAAAGGCCATGGATTTATTTAAAATACTTTAACAATAAAAACACTAACAAACAAGGAGCTCTAAAGTAATTGGTAACATCCTGATCGAGTCTCCTCCTGGGGTAGACGTGGGCATTAGTTCCGCTCCTCTATCCACTCCTCTGTATGTTTACAATGTTTACAGTAAAAGCAATTTGTAAACCAGTTCTATTTTCAGTTATTGTTAAAGCATTACTTTTATCTTTAGTAAAGGACAGAGTAAGCACATGGCTAAGGAAGTTTCTATTAAAAAGAGAAAAAAATGTACTTCCAATTTCTGGTCCAGCAAGTAAGGGGCTTGGAAGTCCCGGCTCCATTCTAGCAACAAATAAAAAGCTGAACACATTGAAAAGTCAGTAGCTCTTCTTAGAGCCCTGGGAGAACGGAAGCTTCTGGAAAGTGCTGCCCCTAGAACTGGAAAGACATCAGGCAAGACCAGAGAAGCACGAGGATGAAGAATCTCCTGGAGGAGAAATCTCTGCACAGAAGCCTCTGTGAGAACCCCAGCCAGGTAGGGACACGGGAACAGCAACTGACGAGTGTGTGGAGGTTAACGCCACAAGTCTGAGTTTCAACAACCCCAGGGGTCCCAGGCTTGTGAATGTTACCTGTGAGATCCCTACCCGGTTCTCAGTGACGAATGGAGGGAATGGTCACTAGGAATCTATTATAAGTATTTTGAAATCTGTACTTTCTGTAAGTCTTACTACTGGTGTTAAAATTAATTAATATTTAAGTTTTACTGATTTTTCTTTTTTCTTCCTTTTTTTTTTTTTTTTTTTTTTTTGAGGCAGAGCCTCCAGCTGTCCCCCTGGGTAGAGTGCTATGGCATCACAGCTCACAGCAACCTCCAACTCCTGGGCTCAAGCGAGTCTCCCGCCTCAGCCTCCCAAGTAGCTGGGACCATAGGTGCCCGCCACAATGTCCGGCTATTTTTTGGTTGCAGCTGTCATTGTTGTTTTTGGCAGGCCCGGGTTGGATTTGAACCCGCCACCTTAGGTGTATGTGGCTGGCGCCTTAGCCACTTGAGCCACAGGTGCCAAGCCTGTTTTTTTTTTTTTTTTGAGACAAAGTCTCACTTTGTTGCTCCCAGTAGAGCGCCATGGTGTCATAGCTATAGCAACTTCAAACTCTTGGGCTTAAGCGATTCTCTTGCCTAAGCCTCCCAATAGCCTCACAGGCACCTGCCATAATGCCTGGCTATATATTTTGTTGTTGTTGCAGTTTTTGGCCAGGGCTGGGTTTGAACCTGCCACCTCTGGCATATGGGGCCAGCGTCCTACTCCTTAAGCTATAGGTGCTGCCCAAGCCCGGCTATTTTTTAGAGACAAGGTCTTGCTCTAGCTCAGGCTGGTCTTGAACTCCTGAGCTCAGGTGATCTGCCCACCTTGACCTCCCAGAGGGCTGGGATTACAGGTGTGAGCCACTGTGCCTGGCCAAGTTTTACTGATTTTTCTACCTGAAGTCTAAAAGCTATCAAAGTTGTCTAAAATGAGTGTATCCGTCATTTAGAGCCTAGAACATGGTTTCTTACTGTTCAGGGGACATGCCTATTGATCATACTATTCACTAAATATACAGAAGATGGCATAATTTATGGACTTTTAACAAAACACAGATGCATTTAATGATTTACATCATATATCTATGGAAGCAATTATTCAGTAATCACTGAGAGGCATATTATGCAACAGACCAAGCAGCGATAAAGCAATAGGTGATCACTCTAGGTGACTTTAGTTTACCAAGAATGCTACATATGGTGTTGACAGAAACAGACCCGGTAATAGAATGGGGAATGTCTAAAAAGTGCCAAGGAACTAAAAGGAGATGCTGTAGGGTCAGGCCTTGGGAATGTACATCTTTTGTGAATTTTCACTTCACTTCTAGATATAATTGTAATGGCTACTGCAATAATGATTAAACTTGAATTATTTTAAATTACTCAGGGTTAAAATTCAGCAAAACCCCCTCCCACAAATATAGACATAGATTCATCATGGAAGTAAAAAAAGTCTTTGATGGCTATCTCGTTTTTCTCTAATAAAAATAAGGATTCATTTATATGTTTTAGAAACAATTCACCAGCACTTACCACGTGCCAGTTGTCCTGCAGCTGGTGGGAAGGAGCTACTCCCAGGGCTGAAGGTGTCATACCCCAAGCAAGTGGAACAGAGACACGCCAGCACACTGAGTCCAAATTAAGCAAGGGTCCTTTATTGATCAGCCAGGCTGAGAATGGGCTCATGCCTCAAAGTCTCCCAACCCCTGGAAGCAGGGGTGGAAACCTTTTAAAAGGGGCTTTTGGTAGGGGTGGGGGAGTCCTTAACGCAAGCCGAATTTGACAAGAGCCAACACCTGGTAGGGGGAGTCCTTCCAAGGGGAAGCTGGGGTTTTACAGTTATTACTGAACTCTTTCAGCTGAGCTTCCTGTCTTAAAGGGGGAGCGTTGAAAGCCCTTAGGAAGATGGAGTTGGGGGGTAACAAAGGGAGTGCTGGTATCAGCCCCTAGTGTGGACGGCTTGACGGAGAGGCTCATATCACAGTGTCCACCCACAAGTCTTTAAAGAGAACTGTAGGCTCAGAGCCTGTGGCTCAAGTGGCTGAGGCGCCAGCCACATACACCTGAGCTGGTGGGTTCGAATCCAGCCTGGGCCCGCCAAACAACAATGATGGCTGCAACCAAAAAATAGCCAGCATTGTGGCGGGCGCCTGTAGTCCCAGCTACTTTGGAGGCAGAGGCAGGAGACTCGCTTGAGCCCAGGAGTTGGAGGTTGCTGTGAGCTGTGATGCCATAGCACTCTACCCAGAGGGACAGCTTGAGGCTCTGTCTCAAAAAAAAAAAAAAGAGAACTGTCAAGGTAAACGTTCACCACACCTATAACTGGAAGGCAGGTGGCAAGAAATACAGCAAAACAAAGGCAGAAAATAGCTCAGAGGTGACTTTTTGCCCTATCTCCTGGAGTAGCCTCCCACTGATGTCACCCCTACACACCTCTGAACACTGAGCTTCCTGCTGTCCGCTAACTGGATGTGGATAAAATCAGCAGCAGGGCACCTCTGTGCTGACCACCTTGCCAGGATCTTTCCTCTGGCTTCCACTTGTAGTATATGATCATCAGTTCTATGTGCTCCTCTCAGCCCACGTTTCTCAATGTTTCATGTTTCTGGACACTCCGTGCGTACAGACGTATCTGCACCTCGGGTGTAACCTCAGTGGCGTGCAGGTGTGGGTTGTATCAGTGTGACAAGCCCCCGACTAGCACTCTGTGAGGAGGCTGCTCACCTAATCTGACAGACTCAGGATGACGGCTGCTCATTGATCCCTAAATGAGTTTTATCATACCTAGAAAAGTTCTTCAATTCAGGATTTAACTATCGGAAAAGAGAATAAGCAAGAATGAGGGAACCCAGGATGCGGAGTGAGGCGTGCCTCCGATGGGATTACTAAACCGATCATGAAGGAACAGCACGCCTACAGGGTCTAGAACGGAGCCTCGAGCCAGTAACCTTTATATCCCACGGCCCTTGCCCCGGGCCTCACAGAGGTAGCTCCTTGCACGTTATTTACTCAAAGAGTAAATGAAGATGAGGTGTTAGGACCAGTGTGGCAGCCTGCAGGCCTGCAGCTCCCATCCCACCTGTGTTAGAGCTACAGTGAAATGCTGTTCACCATCTTTCTCACCCCCCTCGGTAGAAAACAGTGCCCAAGTTTCAGCCTCCAAAGCATTCTTCCTGCACTATTATCTCCATAAGCTGTGTCTGTTCATGCCCAGCCCTGGGCCAATATCTATTTCTCTATATCCTCTGGATCACAAAAGATATCTAATTTAATCTCTTCTCTTTCTACCCATCCCTGCCTCCGAGTCTTCTCTAAAGACATGACCTCCTGCATGGCCTTCTGAAAGGGTGACTACTTACGAACTCCTAATCATGCGTCACAGAGGTGGGAGACGGAGTTTGTGCTCCATCATGACTGTTTCCGTGTCAGAGTCCATTAGTCCCATTCGCTCTTATAAAAACTGCTGCGCTGAGCTCCCGACACCCTGGGTAACAGCTCCCCCTGAGCTCCCGACACCCGGGGTAACAGCTCTCCCTGAGCTCCCCGACACCTGGGTAACAACACCCCGTGTCCTCTTTGTTGCACCTGCTGTCCGCCTGCCCCACTCCCTCACCCACTGAATGCTACCGGGTCAGTGTCTTTTCCTGCACTCGAGACCTGTCTTCATCCCTTGACCTTCACATCTTCAAAACCATCCCCTTTACAGTCAGCCCTGTTCCCTGTATGGTCCACCAAAGTCCAGCGCCCCTTCCCTGTGATGAGCCCTCTCCTTCCATCTGCTGCCACTGTGAGTTATCACTCTTCAGTGTGCCTTTGGCCTTAGTGGACTCTCCAGATCTATGGCCTCCTCAACTTTCATCCAACCAACCTACGTCTTTTTTCTTTGCTCGCCTCCGTATCCACTCTCTTT
>CAUYQV010117087.1:0-10477 GCA_963574575.1 Galagoides demidoff
AACAGTTTCGATTTCCTCAGGGGGAGAATGAAGAGAGGACGTCCGTCTTCTCAGTGCTCCTCGCTGGTGCCTGGGCAGTGCTCCCACCTGTCCTTCAGACGTTAGATTCCACACCTGCAGAGGGCTGCTGAGAGGACCACACCCTCACCAGTCCCCAGAGAAGGGCCCTTTCCCCGAATGCTTTTGTTTCTAGGAAGCTAGACACACCCCACTCCCAAGAAACCATGAGAGAGCAAAGGTGATGGACCTGGGGCTGGGTGTGGAGTGAACAGAGCTATCGGCTTCCCTGGTGCCCACGTGCCAGCCCAAGCGGGCAGCAGTGCATGGCCGGACGTCCTGGCTCCTCCTGAGCTTCCTCCCAGCAGCCTCTCAGGCCCTATGGGCCCAAGCTTACCTGAAACTCCCAGGCCCATCCTGCCTGAATTCGTGGCCGTTGCCTTTTGTGAGCTTTTTTGTAGCACCCATCAGTGGGAGCTTTGTGTTTGGGCCAGGGGCCAAACTGGCAGGGAGGGAGCTTGAAAACAATGAATGTTAGAGCAAGAGGAGTAGAAATGATGATAGGAGATAGTATGACGGACGCCTGTGGCGTATGTGATGCGCTGGGCACTCATCTGATACAGCGGTTCTGTGAGGTGGGGAGTGTTATTATCTCCACTTTGTGGACGGGAACACCACAGATAACACGATCAAGGTCACCAAGGTCACACAGTGGTGAGGGGCCGAGCTAGTCTGCATACCCAGGCCGCCCAGCTCCCGGGCCCACCCTCTCAACCACTGTGCTGTCTGGTAGTTTTTCTGGTGTCTCATGAACAACTAATAGCCTCTAGGGGGAAAGACTCTGGCAAATATGAAGGTAAGGACAAGAATGAGAGAAGGCAATAAAAAGAAAGAAACAAACACATCAGTGGGATCTACTTGGAACAAACGTAAGACGTTAAGGACGGGAATGGTGTGTCGGGAGGGGGACGCATGTGGGATCTCGGGTCCTTCTGTGCAATTTTTGTGTGAACCTAAAAGTGCTCTAAAAAATCTTTATCAGTACCATGTGCTAACCGATTGTGCAACTGGAGCACTTAAAAAGTACTTAAAAAATGGAGTCTTTCCAATGTAATTTTGAGTGTTAAACTGAGACCATTTTACATAGCGTGGTTGTGGGCAGAGGTTGGAAACACTTCTGTGTTTCAATATCATCGGGGAGATTCCTCAGAAACCGATTGCCTTTCCCTCACAGCCCGCTGTGAAGAGCAGGTGAGATTCTCGTACGTGAGACGCGCAGTTACAGGAAAGCAGTCACGCTTCCGCTGATTTATATGAGTCTCCCCTGGGGCTGCGTCTCTTCTCTTCTGGTTTCTGGTTCCTACAAGTAGTTTCTGCCCCGTCAGGCTCTCTTTGTGTTTAGTATTGCACTTGTATTTTCATTTCTGTCCCTGGAAGCGTCACATACTCCAGAACCTCAACCAAAGCAGCTTTGCCCCAGAGTGACTCTTAAAAAACACCTGTCTGTCTGCACCATATTTATAGCCACGGCCACTATTTACATATATTATTGTCAGAGATGGGGATCAAGGTGAGTTTGTACCTGGATTAGGGTGAACACCGTAGATTCCCAAGCAGGCCCCCCGTTCCTGCATTTTTGTGAGTATGAGTAAGTAAACTGTCATGCACCAGAATTACTGACATATATTTCTCTATCTTTCTTAGAAAGAAAATGGCATATTGGGCAGTAGCTTCTGCATCTGGTTTTTCCTTGGAGCTAGTGGAATTAAGAACTGAGATATCTGGACTAGAGTGCTATAAATAACAGAACGGACGTCTTCAAAGCAGCTGGGTACTAATTTTGCTTATCTGCATGGCCCAAACGGAGAATGTGAGTAACTCTGAGCAGTTACATTGTGGTTTTTACTTAGTTAAATGACTCGCCTTTTATGAGTAGATTATAAAACCACAGGGCAGAACTTCGACATCTTCATTCAGTTTTATAGCTCTGTGTAGGCAGTGCCTAATAAATAATAGGGGCAATACTGCCTAATACGTCTTGCTACACATGAGGCATTTGGGGACCATGAGGATGATGCCCCAGTTTATGCTGTGTATTGAAATTTGATCATACTTCAGAAGGTTTAGCTGTGAGAAATTGCTAGGATTATAAAAGCGACAAGTCACCCCCTTTTCTTTTACCAGTATTGAGGATACAAAAATAATCTAAGAATAAAAACAAGGAGTTGGGCATGGTAAGCTCATGCCTGTAATCCTAGCAGTCTGGGAGGCTGAGGTGGGTGGATTCCCTGAGCAATCTCCTGGAGTTGGAGACCAGCCTGAGTAAGAGCGAGACCCCATCTCTACTAAAAATAGAAAATCTAGCAGGGTGTTGTGGCAGTTGCCCGTACTCCCAGCTACTTGGGAGGCTGAAGCAAAGGGATTGCTTGAGTCCAGGAGTTTGAGGTTGCTGTGAGCTATGACGCCATGGCACTCTACCCAGGGTGACAGAATGATGGTATCTCAGAAAAAAAAAAAAAAAGAAAGGAAAGAAAAAAATAATAAACTCTCATGTTTGCTCCAAGAAGAAAAAACTCAAAGGTATAATTTAGGAAAAACAAAGGCATGATGTTGGAGAGTGTTTGCATTTTCAGGGTTGTTTCCAGGTGCTCTGAGTGAGATTAGAAGCTGTTTCTAATTGGGCTATAGCTTTGGTATGAAAGCTATAAACTAGTTTCATAGTAGGGCTGAGTACATTGGATACTTTTTCTTCCATTCTTGAGATACTTTGCTAAGAAGAATATGTTCCAGCTCCATCCACTTATAGCCCAAGAATATAGGGACAGGGGAGAGGGAAGTTTAGGGAGGGGGGAGGATGGGAGGATGGAGGCTGATTGGTGGGACCACATCTATGGTGCATCTTACAAGGGTACATGTGAATCTTTCTAAATGCAGACTATAAATGTCTTAACACAATAACTAAGAAAATGCCATAAAGGCTATGTTAACCAGTTTGGTGAAAATATTTCAAATTGTATATAAAACCAGCACACTGTACCCCATGACTGCATTAATGTACACAGCTATGATTTAATGAAAAAAAAAAAAGCAGCTGTTTCTCGACCCTGACTCCGCACAGCTGCTCTCTGTCCCCAGTGTGCTATGCAGTGGCCTCCGCAGGAAGGTCTGGGCTCTGCAGTACGTCTTGTCAGTGTTTCTCTTCCCCATTTCAGGCTCCACACTCCTCCACATTTCACCAAAATCTGAACATATGTCCTGGAAACCCAGATCATTCAGCCGTGGCTCCTCCACTAGTGGAGACTGCTGGGCCTGCGTCTCCTGCTGTCCTCCTTGCTCTCTGTCTGTGAATGCCACCTTGTTACTGTCTGCATCCTGGGCGGCGTCTGTCACAGCTCGGGCTCCGGCCCTGCCTGCCCACTCCTCCTCTTCACCATCGTTTCAGACATGATTTCCTCAGGCTGTTCCTGTCTCTTTGTTCAGCACCCCTTTTTTATTGGAGCAGCCCAGTTTTTAATCAATGGATATTGAACTCTCTGGCCATTTCAAACATATGGGTCACATATGCAAGTTTTTATGTGACAGTGAGGTCATAGAAATAAAAGCAAACAAACAAATACATCTGAAAACACAAAGAAAACAATGAGGCAATGCTGGGAAGTTTCCAGGAGGTGGGTTTGCTGTGATTTCACCTCAGCTGGAATCGGAGCTGGAATCAGTAAGGCACTAATACGAACACTTACTTACAAATGAATCAAGGCATAAGATCTTACTTTTGCTTTAAAAAGCATTATTGGTAGTATTTCCAATATAAATATAAATGAGGCACAGATGGGTGATTTTGGGATGTTTGGCTATTTCAACAAATAGGGAGAAGAAAAGAGGTACACTTCTTTTTATTCTACTTCAGGGTAATCTGAACAAAGAAACTTTTTTTTTTTTTTTCCAGAGAAATTTTAGCTTGGGAAGTTGGAGAAGTCTTATGTCTAAGCTCTTTATTTCTCCTCACTATTTTCTGGCCTCTGCAGATGCTTGTTTAGTTTTATTTATATTGATGAACTTGGATGTTAAGGCTATAAGCATCCTTTAATAACGTGGAAATAAACTACCACATTCCACGCTGCTATTTTCTTTTTCAATTTTTTCTCTCTCAGCTGTTTATTTCGTATACTAGTATTTGTTGATAACTACTTTATATTTCACTTTTTTGAGTCATTTTATTCTCTGCCTCTCATTCCATTACCTTGATTTTAGTCTGTGCATTTTCCTTCTGCAGAGATACAGTGTATTGATCACAATTTTCACCAAGGTCATTTACTCCTAAAAGTTCAAATGGGCACTACCACCAGAATGAAGGCATTCATCTTAACGCTTAAGCTAATACGCCTTACATTCTTCTCATTACATCTCCAGGAAGCTTGTGCTGCATTTAAATTTTTTTTCTTGTGCTGCTCTTTATCTGATTGCTGAAAAAATTCCAGTATCTTTCTTGAATCTTCTAACAAATTCCCCGGAATCATTTCCTTTTCCTCTCCTCGCCATATGACATATGTACCCATCTCAATTCTTACACCCATATCCAGTCATTCATTTTCATTTTATGATCAAATGTTCAGTAATGGCAGACTGATGAGTTTTATGAGAGCTTGTTTTTCAAATCTCACATGAGCCTCTGAAGGTTCAAATTTGTTATTAACTTTTCAGAGCAAATAAGTTTCAAATAGTGGTTTTTAGAATTTTGTTCAAATCAAAAATAGTGGGGCTCTACTTCAGAACAAAATAAGGAGGTTTTCCATTGTCCTAACTCTTGTGCCTTTGTCCTTAACAATATTTTAGGCTACAAGTGGTATTAAACATGTCTTTGAACACTCTCACTCCAATCTCAAATCAGCTGTGTTTAGTATCACTTCATTAGATTTTACAGTCAATACCACCATTACAGACTTGATTAAATGAACTCCACTGGGTTCTATAACATTAATTATAGCCACACACAACTCTTGCAGCCATCGGGGAACATTCATTATGCATGATTCCATCCGCAGAAGGAGAAATCGCTATTTGGGTGCTATTTTTTAGGAGGAGATCTGTAGAGCTTGTTGCTCTCTGTGAATACAACCTATTTGAGCCTGTGGCTCAAAGGAGTAGGGTGCCGGCCTCATATACCGGAGGTGGTGGGTTCAAACCTGGCCCCGGCCAAAAAACAAAAACAAAAACAACAACAACAACAAAAATGTGCTCTGATGTTGGTGAGCCAGATTTAGGTTTTGCTTCTTACTTCAACTTCATCCAATTCTATAATATTCTGCAACATTAATCATTATTCAATAAATGTTTACAAAGACAACATTTGTAATTATGTTGACTATTTGCAATATAAAATATGCAAGAGTAAAGTTCCAATCTCAAAAAGTTTATATAAGCTTCAATATCACCTGTGTGCCAGAAATACAGTAGACCCTCCATAGTTGACCACTTCCTTAAGTTGACCTAGTTTTCATGATTTGACATGTAGCACATGTGCTCAATGGAAGACTGACCTCCATATACTGACCACCTCTGTAAGTTTCATCTTGACCACTTGGATTGTGACACAGGATGTTAATTTACCTTGTACAACTTGACCAGTTGAGTCTACTTTACACCAAGGGGTAAAAGGTGTGGGCTTTGCCCCTTAGTTGTATTATTTGCGTTTTAGTATAAATTCTTTTTCATGTTTGATTATTAGAACATATTAGATTAGGCCTAATATCCTATTATTTATCACGTCTTATGGGTTTATTCAATGTGAAGGACTGGTCTGAATTGTAGGTACATCCTACAATTATTAAAATATTTTACAATTAATGAAAATATGATAGGGCAAAGGAAAGAACTCAAAGAGCTGACCTTGAAGGAAAAGGTTCATCTACGTTTTCTGGAAAGTGGCAGTCAAAGAAAGACAGTAGAACATTTTGACGTTAGCAAGACCACAGTTAGCAACATCCCAAAAAGTAAAGTTGAGTACTTGGAGAGATATGGTAAGGAGAGCAGAGACCTACAGTGGAAAAGGAGGAAAACATCCCTTGATGAAGTTGCTGATGCCACATTAAGTTGGTTCAAATGGGGGAAGTTAACACTCGTGTCTCCAGGCCAAGTATCCAAGAAGTTGCTAAAATATTTGCATAGGAATTGGAGGTGGCAGATTTCTAAGCATCAAGTGGTTGGCTTGAGAAATTTAAACTGTGACATGAGATCTCCCGGAAAGTCCTGTGTGATGAATCCCGTGAAGTTCTAGTAGAAGTTGTGGAAGAGTCATCAGAAACTTCCCTGACTTCACCTGAGGCTTCAAAGATGACAACATCTTGAACACTGACCAGTGCAGACTCTGTTTCAAGGTGATTCCTTACAGGAGCCTCGTCATGAAGGGTGACAAATTTAAGAGTGGAAAACTTTCCAAGGAACATTTCACAGTTCTGCTCTGTGTTAACTCAGCTGGAGAGAGACTAAAGCCTTTGGTGACTGGTAAATCATGAAAGCCGTGTGAATTCAGAACCTGAAGCCCAAAGACCTTCCCATCACTTGGAGATCAAACAAATACACATGGATGACTGGTTCCTTGTTTGAGGAGTGGATAAATGGTATTAACCAAAAAATGGAGAAATAATCTACTCTACTGACAGCAGACAGTGGTCCTAGCCACATGCAAGTGGGTCCCCATCACACAATCATGTCACTGAAATTTCTGCTTCCAAACATGACCTCAAAAAATTCAACCTTTTGACCAAGACATCATTAAAACCTTTAAAATGTGCTCCCATGGTGGGTCATTACTAAACACAAACCTGAGGTCCACCTGTGGACGTAATCCATCAACTGCATCAATTAATGCTCCAGATGCTGCCCTCAGTTCTACCTGGAATAAAGTTCAGCCAGCAATGACACAGAGTGTTTCAGGAAAGTGGGATTAATCACAACCCAAGAGAATGGTGTTTTGGTTCTGTCAGTCCATTTCCCATGACAGAATTCAAAGGAGTGGATTTGGAAGGTTTTGTTTCAAAGGAGGATGATGTGGCATCCTGACTCACAAGCAATTTTCCAATGAACCACAGACAGCTGATGAAGGGGAAGAAGCAAGTGAGGATGATACAGGAATTGCAGAGACTCCAGAAAAAGAGGATGTCATGTATCTGATAATGCAGTTGAAGTCACTTGCTTTGGAAAAATGCCCAGGTGTAGTGTTGAGTGATGTCGCCAGTGTTGAGAGTGCCTTTTCCACTTACATTTGTAATAAGAATAAGAACAGACCAAGACTGATTATTTTTTCCAAAAGAATGGCTAACCCATGAGAAAACAGTAAATGTATTGATTTTGTATGATATGAAATGTATGATTTTACTGTTTTAATTATTTATGATTTCATATAATATTGTCTGATAAAAGCTGTAGTAGAAAGTACAGTGCATGTATGTATTAGTATAGCAGGGCTAGTTCCTTATGTTGACCACCTCCATATATTAACCAGGTTAAGGTTATGTTGAGTGGTCAACATACAGAGGTTCTGCTGTATGAAATTTACAGTGTCAAGTATTTTATAAAGCAAAAACTGTGGAATTGGGAATAAAAAAGTTCTCAAAGTTTAATTTTATTTTTGGCTCCTGTAGGAAGAGTTCATGTTTATATACAATTCTAGGTTCATGGAGCAAGTATTCTAGCGACTATCTAAGACTACTTTGATTGCATAATAGTGACCTCTGCATGATTAGTTAATTTCTCCCAAATTTGGGTTCTTTCTCCATGTAAAAACATTCTTGAATAGATCAGATGTTAGAAGCAAAGAAATTAATAGAAAAGAGCCAATATATTACAAATAAAAGAAATAAGGCATCCCTTGGTATCCATGGGGGATTGATTCCAGGACCCCTAAAGATCCCCAAATCAATGAAGCTAAGATTCCTTATGTGAAATGGTATAGTATTTGCATATATAACCTACACGCATCCTCTGGTATAAATCATCTATGGGTCACATATAATATTTGATACAGTGCAAATGCTGTGTTAATACACATAGCTGTTATACCATATTGTTTAGGGAATAAACATGAGAGAAAGGTCTGTACAGATAAACTCATTGTAGATCTAACTACATTTCAACCTGTGGTTGGCTGAATCTGCAGATGCAAAACCCGCAGATGTGACGGGCTTACTGCACGTAGTTAGAAAACAGTAAGAAGATGGTTTTGTATTCATACAATTATTCAAACCTGAATTGTGCAGGTGTTGTCTTGGTTTACTCAACAGTGCACCCTCACTAGGGGTTTGCAATCTCTCTCCAGTCAAGGACACCCCAAACCATCTTTCTTTTGGTTCTTCACATCTTGGATGGCCTTCTCTTCATTGACCAACTGTCCTCTTCCTGAATCAAAGCTGGCCCTTCCTTTACTGGCCATGGGAACTTGAGACTCTGAATTTTCTTAACAGATTGTGATGATATTCTTTTATTTTTTATTTTTAATTAATATGAGGGTACAAATTTTCAGGTTACCTTGTTCTCACTTCCAAGGTAAAATTCAAGTTGTAGTTGAGCTCTTCACCCAGGGGGAATGCTGAACACCCTCACATTGTGCACATCAGGTGAGATCCCACCAGTTGCCCTCCCTCCTCCTATCAATCACTCCCTCCCTCTACCCATTTCTCTCCTCTTCCCTCCCTCTCACTAGACTATATTTGTGTTTTATCATTCGTGTGGATGTACAATTGTTTATATATTGGTTTCATATCAGCATTGAGTACATTGGCTATTCTTCGTCCATTCGTGGGATAGTTTACTAAGAAGGATATGTTTCAGCTCCATCCAGGTAAACAGAAAAGATGTAAAGTTTTCAACTTACGGCTCTATAGTATTCCATATTATATATGCCACAGTTCATTGGTCCATCCAATGGATGATGGGCACTTAGGTTGCTTCCACAACCTGGAAATTATGAATTGAGCTGAAATAAACTTTCTCGTACAAATGTCTTGGTGGTAAAATAATTTTTATTCTTCTGGGTGGATACCTACTAATGGAATTGCAGGACCAAATGGAAGGTTTACTTTTAGTTCTTTGAGAATTCTCCATACTTCTTTCCAAAAAGTTTGTCTTAGTTTGCAATCCCACCAGTAGTGAAAAAGTGTTCCCATCTCTTCACATCCACACCAGCATCTGCAGTTTGGGATTTTGTGATGTGGGCTAATCTTAACTGGAGTAGGTGATTTCTCAACATGGTTTTGATTTGCATTTCTCTGATGATTGATGGTGGTGAGCATTTTTTCATGTGTTTGGCCCTTGATCTGTCATTTTCAGAGGAGTTTCTATTCAAGTCTCTTGCCCACTTACAATAGGGATTGTTTGCTAATTTCTTGTTGATTAATTTGAGTTCTCTGTGGATTGTAGTTATCAGGCATTTGTCAGATTTGGAACATGCAAAAAATCTTCTCCCATTCCGAAGACTGTCTGTCTGTCTTGGTTGTGGTACTCTTAGCTATGCAGATTTTTAGCTTGACCAAATCCTACTTATTTAATTTTTGATGTTGCTGCTTGACAGGGAAGTCTCTCTCAGTCTTTCCCCAGGCCAAAATCTTCAATTTTTTTCTCCACACTCTCTTCTAGGGTTTTTGTTATTTCATGTCTTAAATTGAGATCTTTTATCCAAGAAGAATCAGTTTTTGTCAGTGGTGAGAGGTGTGGGTCCAGTTTGAATCTTCTACATGTGGCTAGCCAGTTCTCCCAGCACCATTTATTAAATAGGGATTCTTTTCCCCAGTGATAAGATTCTTAAATGAAAACATACCATTGCTACTACGAATGTTTCTCTTATCATTTATTCCTTTCTTTTTAATCTTCTTTCTAGGTGTTCTGCCAAAATCTTTACTCTGACAGGGAAGCCATTTTATTGTCACGACAAGAAAGCAACACATTCCCTCTTCTTCTGCAGGAGAAGCTACACATATCTGACACATGATTTTGCAAGTCTTACAATTTCTACACCCAGCCAGACATTCTCTCTCCATTTTTTCATCAACAATATTCTGACTTGCCAAGGCAGGGACTGCTCTGGGCTGAAGCTGTTGGCTTTGGGCCAGCAGAGGAAAACAGTAACCCTTTCAGGATCACCCCAACTCACAGAATTGGCTTCCAGTCCTGATGATATCTGGAGCCATAAGATTCAAGGACAGATTCCAGGAATTTAAGGAAAAATTCATAGGTAAGAAGAGAAGAGCTGCTTCTTCTTTTCTTTTCTTTTTTTTATTGAATGGTAACTATGTACATTAATGCACTTCTGGGGTACAGTGTGGGGTTTTCACATACAATCTGAAACACTTCCATCAAACTGGTTAACATAGCCTTCATGTCATTTTCTTAGTTATTGTTTTAAAACATTCACATTCTACTCTTAGAAAGATTCACTTGTACCCTTGTAAGATAAACCTCAGAAGTGATCCCCTCAATCCCCCTCCCT
>CAUYQV010117088.1:0-13907 GCA_963574575.1 Galagoides demidoff
CTGTGGTCCCAGCTACTTGGGAGGCGGAGGCAGGAGACTCACTTGAGCCCAGGAGTTGGAGGTTGCTATGAGCTGTGATGCCATGGCACTCTACCCAGGGGGATAGCTTGAGGCTCCGTCTCAAAAAAAAAAAAAAAATGAAAAGAACATAACCTACACATGTATACCCTCGTATCACTCTGCAATAAAAATAAATAAATAAATGAAATGACACACCAAAAATAAAAATAAAAATTTTTAAAGACTCTTGGTTATTAACCTGGAAAATGTCTACATTTGGAGACCTACTAGCACTTGCACAGAGGCTGAGGAATTCAAGATCTAAATCCTATAAAATGTCCTTACCATGGGACATCCATTATCAGTCATCTGGGACAATGTAAAGATTACTGGGCTATAGAAAGCTAGAGAGATATATTAATAAGAGGAATGAGTATATTTTCTTTACTGGACCCTGTGAAGACTCGATAGGGATCTAAGCTCCATGGAGGTATCCCAGATATCCATGTCATTGACTCAAAATGACTACTAAAATTCTAAAGTTAAAAGTCTCAAATAGATATGTAGCTCACCCACTGTGTCTTTATCCTTGCAAAAGTCTGATAGTCTAAAGCTTCCAGGGATGCAGCAAAAATACCTTCCCCCACATTTTTCTTTCTTCTTCTCAAGTTCTTTGCATGCTTTCCTGCATCTGCCCATTCCATACGAGCACTTTCTGACCCATCCATCTACCAAAATAAACAGAGATGAGTATATAAATACTTGGAAAAGTCAATACTGTTATATACTACGAATGTTGGTGATAGTAGTACTAAAAATGGTTAGAGAGGAATAATTGATTTTGACCCTTAATGGCATTCTTTGGAAGGCTATAAATCGCTGTATGCAGAATGCTTCCTGCTGGTGATGACATGTAGTAGATACGGAGAGTTAACTCCTATCCTCTAACCAGCTCCAGTTGAGTTTTATCCTGGGCTTGTGATGTTTTCATCCGTCATTTTTCACAATCTCACTAACTTGGGTTCTATCTCCTCTCTAAATCTAGGTATTTGCCAAGGAGTGCACCAAAGCTCTCAGCCATCTGCTTCCCCTCTCTCCACTCATTATTTATCCCACAGGAATTAGCTGAGCATGTACTATATCCCAGGCACTGTTCTGTAGAGCAAGACCCTAAACGTTGGATGGTCAATATACAATGCTGAGTTTCAGGTTGATGTTCAGGGTGGTGTAATACTCTGCCCTTCTCTGATTCATTGTCTGGGACTCAGCCCTACCTGGGTCAATGCAGACCACAGACCTAGCTCCCCAGCACATTGGGTTCAGTGGAGAGATTATGAAATCTTAGTTTAAATTACAGATTCTTTCTACTTGTCTTTTCCCCTAAATCCCCTTCTTGGAGATAATCCCTAATTGCCTTCTCTCCGGGCTGTTCAGACCAGAAAAATCACCCCGTATTGATTGACTCTTACTTTTCTAATCTACTTATGAGTCAATATGCAGATCCTTTCTCCAAAGTGTCACTCACACAGGTATATGACTTCCTCCTCTATTCCTCTGCCCTCATCTGAGTTCAAGGGAAGCTCAAACCACAACTCAGGGTTAACCCAAAAACCCTTTTTGTTTCTGGAACAACTGCTGAGTAATGGGCAAAGACTATCAACTTGAAAAGCTGATCCAAGAGAAAATGTGACTTCCAACAACAGTAACCTAAAAAGTAATCACACAATTGAAAACAATACATTTTAGAGTCTCTAGGAAGCCTTAGGGGAAAATTTGTTCATTGGAAACTTATTCACCACCTGGCCATGAAGACTCATCGTTAGAGAGCTTTGGCCATGTTCAATGTGAAATCAGAATCTTTTGGCGTGACCCCAGCTCCATATTTTGAACTCATTTTTTACAAACCTGTAGATACGTGACATCCACCTACAAATTTTTCACCACGTATTCCAAGAAAAGAGTAAAGTGCCTGCTCTGCTTGCTTCAAAGGAGGTTTCAAAGACAAACAGCAAAGGAGAGATGAGATCATGAGACTATTTACTGCAAGAGGTGGTGTCAACTGGAGAGTGGGGGTGAAGAGACAGACACCTGGGATGAAAGTGTTGACATTTGGGCCAGAAGTGTTAAGGACTCTGGGGGTGCTGAGGCTGCTTCTGCATATAGAAGGGACGTCAGATAAAACACTCTGGCCTCTGTGGATATTCTCCAGGTTCCCAGGCAGAAGCACCATCAAGGGTCTGGGGTGGCAGACTGCCCCTTTTATGAGGGTGTAATTATTACATGGCTTTTCTTTTTTTTTCTTTTTTGTAGTTTTTGGCTGGGGCTAGGTTTGAACCTGCCACCTCTGGCATGTGGGGCCGGCGCCCTACTGCTTTGAGCCACAGGCACCGCCCATTATTACATGGCTTTTTGTCAGATCTCATCTAGCCCCATGGGCTGCTGTCTTTCCTCCATATGTTCGGTTTTCCAATGATTCCATGGGTAGGACCCCGTTCTCGCTCCCTTTCCCCTCCTCTCCACAGTTCTGTTTACCTGAGGAAGTCTCAGCCAGGACCACAAGGACAGCTAAGGCCAGGAACAAGAGTTTAATGTCTCCTGAGAAGGGTGAAGAACGATAAGCCGGCATACCGAACATGCTGGGGAAGCTGGCTCTGCACTCAGCGTTTTATTGACCCAGGTAGGGTTGAGTCACAGACAACAAATTAGAGAAGGGCAGAGTGTTACATCACCCAGAGCCTCAGCCTGAAGCTCAGCACTGTAAGTTCTGTATCATCAGAACTGCATCATCCAGTGCTCAGTGTCCTGCTCTAGACATCCTCTGGGAGGGCGAAGGACCTTAGCGAAGGAGGTACATGTTCTCCACAAGCCTGTGGCATTGTGGAAAGGACAAACCCTCTCCCCAAGAAGGTTTTCCTGTTTCTCCCTGTTGGAGTTCATTCCACATATGTCCGTCCGTATGTGCTCACAGCCTCTCTGCTTCTTTCTCTCTGCATGCTCATCGTGGTGCCTCAGACCTAGGTGTTTTCCTAGATCATCTTTCCTACCAGACTGATACCCTCAAAGGAAAGTTTTACTAGACAGTGAGACTCTGGGGGGTAGGGATAACCTGTCATTTCTGTATGTCCAGGGTGTGCAGTGACATGTGTTGAAGCACATTGAATGAATAGCATGTATGCATGTTGGCATTTACTTGTATCCTGGTAAGTCTTAGAATTGGCATTTCTCAGCTAAGAAAATGCAGACTCAGACAGCGGAAAAGAACTTTCTGGGGATCTACCATGAGCAAGAAAGAATCAAGTGAGATCCCCCCCCCCCCATAACCCAACTAGTTGTCCAGTTCTTTTAAACTACACTTTTGTTCTATTTTCCTTCTCCAGATCCTTAATAGTAGGCATTTCTAGGCCTTTCCTGAACTCTACCCTCAAATCATAGAGCAAAATAGTCCCTGAAGGTTCCCCAGCAAAGAGGATATAGATGTAGGCACTGCCCAGGCTCCATCAGGAAGGCCACCTGCGAGGCCTCTGTCTCATCCTCTAACACCTCTTGATGGGTCCAATGCTCTGTGTTCTACGCTCCTATTCCTGCAGGCAGTCACAGGCATGGCCTGAGGGGACATCTCAGGACATTTGTTTTGTCCTCAGATCTAGGAAAGACTTTCTTCAGGAATTCCACCCACTGAATTTACTCCCTGTGGCAACTATGATAACTTTACCTACATGAACCTCCTCCATAAACCAACCCTGAGAGGTAGGTGTGATTTGCTCCAGGCTATACAGTGAAGTTGGATTCAAGTCTAGTTACTTGTCCTCAAAGCACATGCCATCTTTCTGTCATCCCAGGGGATTATGCCTGAGTAATGATGGAAGGGAAAGCCTGTTTAACTGAAAAGCAGTGATGAGCTGAAGACAGTCACCCTTGCTATTTTCAAGTATCTGAAAGACAAGTTCTGTGTTGGCCCAGAGGGCAGAACTAATAGGCTGGGTTAGAAATTGCAGGGAGCAAGATTAGATTCATCAGAAAGACCTCTGATTATTGGAACCATCTGGACCAGGATTGGACTGCTTTGAGAGGTGGTGGCTCCCAGTGTCCAAATGCTGCAAACTCAGTCAGCATGACTGTTCCCCTGAGGTTCTGCAGGGAGGCTGGTAAATTGACTGAATATGGTTCTGGAGGTACTGGCACAACTCTAGGCAGTGAGTCCAAGAGAAGAATGCAAAGTCCTGCTCTCTGGTTAGGGAGAGCAACAACAAGCATATCATGTCAGATGGTGACAAGTGCTATAAAGAAAAAATAAAGCAGAGTAAAGGGAATAGAGAAAAATATGATGTGATAGTGTGTCTCTGTGTGTAGGGGAGTAATGGCTTTTTGATCAGGATAGTCAAAGAAGAACTCTCTGATGAAGTGACATAGAGTAGCGCCAGATGTACTAAGGAACTAAGCCATATAGGTGTCTAGAATCTTCCAGGGGGAGAGAACAGCAAGAGCAAAGCCCCTGAAGTAGAAGTGGTAGGTATTCCAGGAAGAATAAGAAGTCTAGTGTGGCTGGAGTAGAGTGAGTGAATGAATAAAAGAAACTAAAATCACAGAGGCAGGGTGAGCTACAACATGTCAGATCTTATTAAGGACTTTAGGGAGTGGGTAGGGAAAGGGGAGGGGAGGGGGGTGAATAGGTGGAGGGAGGGTGATTGGAGGGGACACCTCTATGGTTTATTTAACAAGGCTACACGTGAATCTTTCTAAAAGTAGAATATAAACGTCTTAACACAATGACTAAGAAAATGACATAAAGGCTATGTTAACTTGTTTGATGAAAATATTTCGAATTGTATATGAAAACGCCACACTGTACCCCATGATTGCATTAATGTGCACAGCTATCATTTAATAAGAAAAAAAAGGACTTCAGAATTTATTTAAAATGTGATGAGGAATCATGGTTTATATTTTAAGTGGTCTTTCAAATCTGAAAGTGTATTTCTGTCTATGAGACATCACCTTCTTCATTTGAAAAATAAAGTAGGTGTGCACATACTTTATTACTTATTTGAAAAATAAAGTACGTGGGAAATGCCAAGAGCACATTCATGCCTCTGTAGATCTCAGCACATCAAGTTCTCCAAGAAAGGTGGCCCTTCCTGCAGGCTAAATTAATGGACCCTTTCTTGGAACATCATGCTCTAATTGTGCTGGCTGGCAACCTGTAGGCATAACCAGACCTTGTATGGCACCACATGGGGGGATTAAGAGAGGAATTTCTTGTTCACATCATGTCCATGAAAGCAGAAATTTAAGCATGGAGTTTCTTCAAAAACCTAAAAATAGAACTACAATATTATTGAGAAATTCCACTTCTAGGTCTATATCCAAAGGAAATAAAATCAGTATGTTGAGATGTCTCAAAAAAAAATTCACAATATTCCTCCCACCCCCAAGCAGTTTACCAATATGGAAGATAGTAAGAGCTTTGCTGTCAGATGATCAGTGCCACTATGGGTGATTTAAGTCAGCTGAAGAATTTTGACAGGTAATCTCAATTTGTAGCCCCTGAAACATTCAAGAGCTTATTAAGGACACAAAAATGGTTGTTAGCATTGGTGAGAATGTATTCAGAGTTAAAAATATTTCCATGCAAGTTACCTGTCACCCTCATTTTTAATTCCACAAATAATTAACACAGATAAGTGAACTCCAAAGTTTAACAATCAGAAAGTGATTAGCTTGATATGGTAACATAAGAAAGATAGTGGAGTAGAGAGTTCCAGCTTTTACTCCTCCACAGAAACACAATTTAACAGTGATATGAATAACAAAATATCTTTATGAGAAGTTTAGAATGGAGTTAAGAATTTATAGGATGTCAATGAAATGGCTGAGAAGTTAGCACTCTTCCTCCTCCTGTGAAAAAACCCCAAACAACAAATAAATGGAGAATGGAGTTTAGAATGGAGTTAAGAATTTATAGGATGTCAATGAGATGGCTGATAAGAAGCTAGCACTCTTCCTCCCCCTGTGAAAAAAACCCCAACCAACAAATAAACAACTAGAATTTGACTAAAATAACTAAAGAAGACCACTAAAGAACAGCAAAGAAGCAGGATAAATCCTATAGAGCACAGAAAACCCAGATAGCCACATAGGTAAGGAAAGAAAACATTATGACTCTGTGGTACCATCCCCTCAGTTGGGATCAGCTCTGAACCAGGAGATACTTCCCTCTATGAGAAAAAGTCAGGCAAGAGGACCTCAGCAGCCCTTATCACCATTGCAGACACGTGCAGCCTTTGCTACCAAAGACTCTTGCAGTACTCAAAGGTTCTGAGCCCAAATTGAAGGAACTCTCCACAGTTCCCAGGTTGAGCTACCCCCAGAGAAAGATCCAACCATGGGCTCTGCCCCTCTGTCTCCAGGCTGTGATGCTGCTGCTTTGCACCATCTTGAAAGTAGAGCCACTGCTAGAGTTCTTCCCATTCTGGGAGGGAGTGACAATTTCTTTTCTCTTTTGCTTAAGATTGCTTTGGTTATTAAGTCTCTTTTATAATTTTATGAGGTACAGTAGTAGACTCTACCCACAAAGAAATTGCTGAAATGATGGAAATATAATTTAGAATATGGATGCCAAATAAGATGATCAGAATTGAGGAGAAAGCTGAAAGCTTAGAAAATATTTCATAAAATCAATTAAAAATGAAAACATTACTTGAGAGCTAGCCAACATAAGAAAGGATATCATATAACTTAAAGAAATGAATGAGTCATTTATGAAATTTAAAAATTCAGTCAAAAGCCTTAATAACAGGATAAACCAAGGAGAAGAAGGAATCTCAGAACTTGCAGACAACACTCTTGAGATAACCCAGCAGAGTATATAAAAGTCTAAACGATCACCAAGAGAGAGAGGTGGAAATATATGATGTGAACTAACATTTGAATTATAGGTGTGCCTGAGAGTGAAGACAAAGGAGCTAAAAGCATGGAAAACATATTTGAGAAAATCAATGAAGACAATTTCCTGGACATCACTAGGAATTCAGACATACAGATTTAAGATGGACATTGAACACCAGAAATATTCATAGTAAATAGCTCATCTCCAAGACACACATAGTAATCAAACTGGCAAAAGTCAAATGAAGGAGAAAATTCTGCAAATAGCAAGATGAAGGCATAAAATAACCTATAAAAGAAAATCCATCAGGCTAACTGTAGACTTCTCAGCAGAAGTAAACTTTCTTACAAGCCAGAAGGGCTTGGGGCCCCATCTTCAATTGACTTAAACTGAACAACTGCCAGCCAAGAATTTTGTATCCTGCAAAACTAAGTTTCACAAAAGACAAAGCAATTAAATGTTTTCTAATCAGACAGACACTGAGGGAGTTTGCTATGACCAGACATGCTCTGCACAAAATACTCAGAACAGCATTATATACAAATCAGCACAACAGATACTCACCACTGTAAATTCACCTTAAAAAGTCCCAAACTCACAACTCATATAAAACAGTAGAACAAGAGTGTTTTAAAAAAAAAAGCAGTAAAGGACTATACAACAAGATCAACAAGCCAACAAGCATTGACATATCAATACTATCAATCAATGTGAATGGAATAGATTTTTTTTCTCAAAAGACACAGCCTGGCTGAATGGATGAAAAAACACTACCCAAGCATCAGCTTTCTCCAGGAAACACATCTAAACCACAAGGACACATACAGATTCAGTGTGAAAGTATGGGGAAAAATATTCCATGGACATGGAAATCAAAAGAGAGTAGGTAATCGGGTGGTACCTGTGGCTCAAGGAGTAGGGTGCCGGGCCCTATATACTGGGGGCGTTGGGTTCAAACCTGGCCCTGGCCAAAAAAAAAAAGAGAGAGAGAGAGTAGGTAATCTTATTTTTCTATAAGATAAAATTGGCTTTAATCTAACAAACATAAATAACAACAAATAGAGTCATTATATAGTAGTAAAGGGAGAAATTCAACAAGAAGACATAACAATAAACATATATGCATCCAACATAGGAGCTTCCAGATATACAAAGCAAATCATAGTACAGCTAAGGAAAGGAATAAATAGCACCATTGTTCTTGCCAGGAACTTCAACAGCCCACTGTAAGAGCTCTACAAATCATCAAAATAGAAAATAAGTGAAGAAATTGTGGACTTAAACCAAACTCTAAATCAAATGGACCTAACAGACATTTACAGAACATTCTACCCCCCAAACTATAGAATACACACTGTTAGCAGCACACGTGACATTCTCCAAGATTGATCATATCTTAGGCTACGAAATAGGTTTCAAAAAATTTTAAAAATTGAAATCATACCATGTACCTTCTCAGACCACTATGGAATAAAACTGTGACTCAATCATGAAACAAACACTGAAACCTACACAAAGTCATGGAAATTAAACAATCTGCTGTTCAACTATTATGGGATCAAAGTTAAATTAAATGGAAATAAAAAAATTATCTGATCTGTACAACAAAGTGGACATAACCTATCAAAATCATCAGAACACAATAAAACCATTCCTCAGGGGAAATTCATAACTTTAAATGCCTACATCAAAAAGACAGAAAGATTAGAAATTAACAACCTAGTGTCACAGCTGAAAGAACTAGAAAAGAAAGAACAAACCAAAGACAGTAAAAGAATAGAAATAATCAAGGTTAGAGCAGAACTAAATGAATTAGAAAAAATATATAAAGGATTAATGAAATAAAAGTTGCTTCTTTGAAAAGATAAATAAAATTGACATACCTCTTCATAGATTAGCCAAGAATGGAAGAGAAATGACCCAAATAAGCTCATCAAATTGAAAAAAGTGACAACTGGTAACTGCAGAAATACAAAATATCATCCATAAATAATATGTAAATCTCTATGTGAGAGACTATATAAGCAATGAAAAATTCCTGGAAACACACTGTCTCCCAAGGCTCAGTCAGGAAGAAACAGAGCTCCCTGAGAAAATTAATGATGAACACAAAAGATTGAATCAGTAATAAAAAAGTAAAAAAATCTCTTAACAACAAAAACAGCCCTGGGTCAGATGGATTTACAGCTTAATTCTATCAGACTACAAAGAAGACCTGGTACTCATAATACAAAAATTATTTTATAGTATTGAGAAGTAGGGAATCCTCCCCCAACTCATTCTGTGAAGCTGGTATCACCTTGATATGGAATCCAGAAAAGGATACAGCAACAGCAAAACTATGGAACAATATTCCCTGTGATTGTAGATGCAAAAATCCTGGATAAAATACTATCAAATCAAACTGAGCAGCACATTAAGAAAAATTAATAATAATCCATGAAGATGAAGTGGGCTTCATCCTCAGGATACAAGGGTGTTTCAACGCATGTAAATCAATAATTGTGATTCACCACATAAATAAAAGCAAAAACAAAGATCATATGATCATCTCAATAGATGCAGAAAAAGCATTTGACGAAATCCAGGATGCTTTCACGATAAAAAATCTTCAACAAACTAGACATAGAAAGAAGATATCTCAGAGTTATAAAAGCCACATATGAGAAACCCATAGCAAACATCATACTGAATGGGGAAAAGGTGAAAGCACGCCCCCTAAGAACTGGAACAAGAAAAGGATACCCACTGCTACTCCTGTTTAGCATAGTGTTGGAAGTCTTAGCCAGGACAATCAGGCAAGAGAATAAATGCATCCAAATCAGGAAAGAGAAGATCAAACTATCACTCTTTGCTGATGAGGTAATCTTGATTCTACAAAACCCCAAAGATTCCACCAAGAGTCTCCTGGCATTGATACATAAATTCAGCAAAGTCTCAGGATACAAAATCAATTTATGAGCAGCATTTCTATATACTAATAATAGTCAAGGCAAGAGTCAAATCAAAGACTCAATACCATTCACAATAGCTACAAAAAATTAAAATACTTAGGAATATACTTCACAAAGGAGCCAAAAGACCTCTACAAGGAGAACTATGAAACTCTGAGGAAAGAAATCACAGAGGATAAACATACTATGCTCATGGATAGGTAGACTCAACATTGGTAAAATGTCCATACTACTCAAAGTGATTTATAAATTCAATGCAATCTCCACGAAGTTACCAAAGTCACCCTTCATAAATCTAAAAAATAATAATTCTATGCTTTGTTTGGAACCAGGAAAGAGACCAAATAGCTAAAGCAATCTTAAGCAAAAAGGACAAATCTGGAGACATCATATTATCAGACCTCAAACTTATACCTTAAGGCTAGTAATCAAAACAGCATGATTTTGATAAGAGAGAGATATAGACCAATAGAACAGAACAGAGAAGCTCTATATAAAACCATCCACCTACAACCAACTGATCTTTGACAGACAACAATGTATACTGGGGTAAAGAAGCCCTAATCAATAGGTGCTGGGAAAATTGGAGAGCCACATGCAGAGACTGGAACAGGATCCCTACCTCTCACCACTTATGAAAATTAGCTCAAAATGTATAAAAGACTTAGATCTAAGGCATAAATCCATAAGAAAAGCTCTTTAGATACGGGTCTAAACAAAAAATTTACAAAAAAAGACCCCAATGGTAATCATGGCAACTTCAAAAATTGATAAAGTCCATTTGACTATACTAAAAATCACAGCTAAGGAAACAATCAACAAAGCAAATAGACAACCTACGGAATGAGAGAAAATATTCACAAACTATATATCTAATAAAGGACTAATAATTAGAGTTTACAAAGAACTCTAGCAAATCAGCAAGAAAAAAACAAATAATCCTATTAAAAAGTAGGCAAAAAACAAGAACAGAAGCTTCTCTAGAGAAGAAAGATAAATGGACAATAAATGTGAAAAATGCTCAACATCTCTAACCACCAGGGAAATGCAAATTAAAACCACAATATCACCTTATCCCAGTTAGAATGGCATTTATTAAAAAGTCCAGAAACAGTAAATGCTGGCATGGATGCAAAGAGAAAGGAAGGTTTATACACTGTTGATGGAGCTTCAAATTAGTATAGCCTCTATGGAAAATAGTATGTAAAGATTCTAAGAAGAACTAAAGTAGACCCACCATTTGATCCAGCAATCCCCCTACTGGACATTTACCCAAAGGAAAAGAAGTCATTTCATCAAAAATACAACTGCACTTGAATGTTTATTGCAGTACAATTCACAATTATAATGATGTGGAGTCAACCCAAGTGCCCATCAGTTCATGAGTGGTAATAAAATGTGATATATGTACACCATGGAGTACTACTTGGCCACAGATAAGATAGATTAATACATTTTACATCAATCTCGATGAACTAGAGATCATTCTCCTAAGTGAGGTATCTCAAGAATGGAAAAACAAATACCACATGTACTCATTATTAAATTGGAACTGATGAGCACACATGTACACAGAAAGAAGTAAAACTCACCATAAAGCAACCAGTGGACTGGGGGTAAGAAGGTGAGGGGGACCTAACCAACCTGATGGGTACATATGAACACTATTTGCTGACAGACACACTTATAGGAAGACTCAAGTATTTAAAAATATGATCCATTTAACCTAAAACATTTGTGCTCCCTTAATATTTTGAAAATAATCATAATAATAATAGAAAACTTTTCAAATCTGGAGAAAGATATTCAGGCCAGCAAATTCAAAATTCTTCAATCAGATTCGATCAAAATTACACCAAGACATAATCAAATTCTCAAAAATGAAAGACAAAGAAAAGTTCTTGAAGGCAGCAAGAAAAAAGAAGCACGTCAAATATAAGAAGATTTAAATAAGGTTATTACGAGATTTCTCAGCAGAAACCTTACATGACAAGAAAGAGTAGAATAATATGTCCAAAATGCTGAAAGAAAAAAAGCTGCCACCAAAAATACATTACCTAGCAAAGCTACACTTCAGAAATGAAGGATTTTCCTAAACCAAAGAGGAGGGAAGTTCATCACTACTACCTGCCTTGCAAGAAATGCTTAAGGGAGTTCTTTAAGCTAAAAGAACAGAATGCTAATTAGAAACACTAAAACATATAAAAGGATAAAACTCCCTGGTAAGAAAGAGTAAGTACATGTCAAATTCATAATACTATAATGACTGTGTGAAAATCACATATTCTTAGTATGAAGGTTAAAAGACAAAATTATTAAAAATAATAGCTACCAGCTATAGCATGAGCCCAGTGCAAGCTGGGATGTTCGCCCTGGTGGAGATGGTGGACACCGTGAGGATCCCACCCATGGCAGTTCGAGAGGAAACTCAACAACTCCATTGCCCAGGAGCTGAACAAGAAGTTACCCAATAAGGTTGTGTACAACGTGGGACTCTGCATCTGTCTGTTTGACATCACCAAACTGGAGGATGCCTACGTGTCTCCAGGGGATGACGTGTCACACACCAAAGTCCATTTTCGCTATGTGGTCTTCCATCCGTTCCTGGACAAGATTCTGATTGGGAAGATCAAAGGCTGTAGCCCGGAGGGAGTGCACGTCTCTCTAGGGTTCTTCCATGACATCCTTATCCCTCCGGAGTCGCTGCAGCAGCCAGCCAAGTTTGAGGATGCAGAGCAGGTGTGGGTGTGGGAATATGAGACAGAGGAAGGAGCACACGACCTGTACATGGACACTGGTGAGGAGATTCACTTCCGGGTCGTGGACCAGAGCTTTGTGGGTACGTCCCCAATAGGACCCAGCTCGACTGAGGCTACCACTTCCAGTGAGGAGCTGCTGAAGAAGGAGGTCCCATACGCACTGGTGGGATCCATCAGTGAGCTAGGCCTAGGCCACCTTTCCTGGTGGACCAGCAGTTAGACCCAGGGCTCAATGTGGACCTGCCCATCAGCAAACCCCACCCATCCCCAGGAGTGGTGCAGCCAGCTGGGAAGACATCAGCCACCAAGGCAATCAGAGGAATGTGCTGCCTGGAGCTGGGTGGGGAGAGAGGCCAGGAGTGCCCACCAGCTTTTCCCCACACTGTTCTGGCCTCCTCCTGGAGGTGCTATTGAAGTCCTACTGTCCCCAGGGACTTCTGGCTTGCAGTGACAGACAGCAAGGACATTTAATAAACAATGTTAGCATCAAAAAAATGATAATAATAATAGCTACCACAATTCATTTAAAAATTCACAATGTAAAAGATGTAAATACTGACATCAAAAACAAAAGTGGAGGCATAGTAAAAATGTGGAGTTTTTATGTGATTAGAATTAAGTTGCTATCAGTTTCAAATAGCTTGTGTTAAATTATTTTATATAAGATTCATGGTAAACAAAAAGAAACCTATAATAGATATGCAAAAGATTAAAAACAAAGGTTCCCAAGAATGCCATGATAGAAATCATCAAACCACAAAAGAGAGGAAGAGAGAAAAAAAGAATCTAAAAAACAATTGGAAAACAATTAACAATGTGGCAATAAGAAGTCTTTACCTATCAATAATTACCTTGAATGTACATGGATTAAATTATCTAATTTTGTGAATAAATGAATTTTACCCAATTATATGCTTCCAACAAGAGATTCACTTTACTGTTAATGACACACATAGATTAAAAGTCAAGGGATAAAAAAAAAATTTCACTCAAATAATCATCAAAAGAAAGTAAGGACAGTTATATCTGCATGAGAAAAAATAGATATTAAGGCAAAAACTATAAAAAGAGACAAAGGAGGCTCGGCGCCTGTGGCTCAATCGGCTAAGGCGCCAGCCACATACACCTGAGGTGGCGGGTTTGAATCCCCAGCCCAGACCCGCCAAACAACAATGATGGCTGCAACCAAAAAATAGCCAGGCGTTGTGGCGGGCGCCTGTGGTCCCAGCTACTTGGGAGGCGGAGGCAGGAGACTCGCTTGAGCCCAGGAGTTGGAGGTTGCTGTGAGCTGTGATGCCATGGCACTCT
>CAUYQV010117089.1:0-25765 GCA_963574575.1 Galagoides demidoff
AGTTAACAGTGGTTTTAGCAAATCTCCCTTTTGCTGTGTCTTCCTCTGATATCTCTGTTAAACTGTTAGGACACTTTGAATAATGCTCTGGAGCCTAAATAGGACACAATTAAATCTGCTCCAATTAAATCTAAGTAGAGGTAGGTTTTGAGGCTAGCCGTAGAGGTTCGTTCTGACTCTATGAAGGCTATTCTCAGCTGTCTCTTCTCATGGTTCTCTCTGGTAAGCTAGCTGGTCTACATTTCAGCTTTTTACTTGTCATAGAGCTACCAGCCACCTCATAATGCTTACCACCAAAAAATTCATTGTTTATTTTCTTTCTCCTTAACATGATACCTCTGTTTTTTAGCATGTAAATTATAAGGAGTTTTAGAGGGAATATCAGATCCTTTTTCCATTACCAGTTCTTAATATGAGTGCTCTTGATAGCAGGCTTCTCAAATATTACTTCTGACCTTAGACTCCTAACTTCTGCCCATTTAAAAAATGTTACAGATCTCAGCTACAGATAACCCTCTTCTATCCTTTCATAAAACATTAAAGAGGATGAATGTATTTAAATAATGTCAAATTTCACAAATATACATACACACAGATATTTAAAAACTTTCTCCTCACCCTCAAATTCTTCTCAAGATGGAATTTGTTGAGTTGGGAAACCTCTGAGAATGTTAAGGGGATTTTACTGATGATATTCTAGCATAATACTTTGAAGCATTGAGAAAATGCCATTTTCATATTGTTGAGTACAGAAAAGATTTTGAATTTTGAGCCATTGTTTACTAGATTTACTAGATGCAGTAGAAGTTTAGAATGGTTATCTTAGAGCTTTGAATGAAAAAGACATTGTATCAAGATTTTGTGAGTTTGGGAAATAGGAAAATAACAAAAAAAGAGAAGGGAAGAAAGTATGATCGATTTGAAGAGCCTTTTGAAAGAAGTCAAAGAAAATTACTTAAATTGACTCTATGCCAACTAACTCTATTCTCTTTCACAGGATGTTACGCTTCTATTAACTAACGTGACAGAAATATTTTATAAGAGAAATACAATCCCAATACCCATCTCGAGTGGTTTGAATTTCAAGGTTTACCAGCCCTGGGAACATTCAGAATACAGAATAGTAGGCTTTCTGTCAGGTCACTTCGCTGAGAGTAAAAAAAAAAGAAAGAAAGAAAAACAGATTAAAAAAAATAGATTTAAATCATTGACATAGAGGCATACACAGGCAGTGGTGTTTTAAAAGTGGGTCACATACTGTCCTCTCACCTGGGGACCTTTGCAGAGGATGAGGCTGGTGGCTACAGCCTGAGGCTTTGAGAAGTCAGCATGTATGTCTGTGTAAGAGTACGTGTGCATTGGAGAGAGATCAAGTCTGCAGAGAGAACCTGAGAGCATTAGAAAGAGAAACAAATGCCAACTATAAACAGAGTGGAGGTGCTGAGTAGGGATGCTGAAATTCTTATTAGTTTTCTTTCCCCCACTATTAAATGTGAAAGCTAAAACAAATGGAAATCACATGCCCTCAGTACTTTTTTTTTTTTTTTTTTGAGACAGAGTCTCACTTTGTTGCCCTTGGTAGAGTTCTGTGGGCAACCTCAAACTCTTGGTCTCAAACAATTTTCTTGCCTCAGCCTCCCGAGTAACTGGGATTATAGGCACCTACCACAACACCCAGCTATTTTTTAGAGACGGGGGGTCTCACTCTTCCTCAGGCTGATCTCGAACTCGTGAGCTCAGACAATCTACCTGCCTGGGCCTCCCAGAGTGTGAAGATTACAGGTGTGAGCCACCGCTCCCAGCCTCTCTGTAAAATGTATAATCACCCTCTCCCATAGCTCTACAACACAGCCTGACTTACAGAAAGAACTCTATATTCTACCTCTCTTAATCTCCAGCTCCTCGATTTACCTTAATATAAATTAAATGCAGAAATCTGAAGAGACATTAGTTAGCACTGTTCCTCCTTCAGAGATCTTTATTACTCACACATCAGTACATTTAAACATCAAGTGGGATCTCTGCCTTGTGGATGCTTTTGTCAGTCCCCAGGGTGCCAAGTGACAAAACAGTGCTGTAGTGTGGTGCCTAATGGCCACTGAGTGAAAGTCATTTTGATTAGAACACTCCCTACACTAAACTAGTTTAAATAAAAGCTGGGTATGTGCTGCCTGTCCATTAGTTACAATAATTCAAATCTTGTCACCAATTTGCCTTTTATATAATTCTTAAGTGAATATATTTGCCAGTTAAATTATCTAAATATTTTATTCCATACTCTGACTTTAAATCACTTTATCAAAACAAAGACACTGTGTTGTGTTACTTGGTTTTCTCTTTTAGCCCCACATTTCAAATAACTGTGAAATGGCTCCACCATGTGGTCGCAATAGGCATTTTGTTCACAGAAATCTAACAAGTGGATCAGATTAGACTATGTTACTCTGTAGCTCATTCTACAAATATGCATTGAGCCTACTATGTTCAGGCTCCGTTCTCTGTGCTGACGACAGAGCAAATACAATCCCTGGACCCGTGGATTTCACAATCATTGTTCACCTTTTCTATGGTTGAACAGACTGTATCAAACATTAAAAAAAAATAAAAGCACACATCTTTCAACTAGATTTTTGTAGATATAAGAAAAAGAGGACAAATTAAGGCTTTAGTTATTACGAGTCTGTCTTTAATCATATAAAAATACTTACTTTCTATCTATAGACCTCATCTTTTTATAAGTTGTCCCAGTTGAATGGTTCTTAACTCTGATAATATGATAAATAGGGACATTTTTTTCTAAGGGGGGGGGGAACACATGTACCAGCACAACCCAGGTTTACCTACAAGGAGGGTGTCATACCTAAAGCCTGCTGTAATATCATCTACGATGTCTATGTATCCACATACACATAAATTACTGTGTATCTGTTGGATTACTCAGTGATTGTCAACCTTCCTAATGCCGTGACCCTTTAATACAGTTCCTCATGTTGTGGTGACCCCCAACCATAAAATTATTTTCGTTGAGTCTTCATAACTGTAATTTTGCTACTGTTATAAATAGTAATGTAAAATCTGACATGCAGGATGTATTGTCATTGTTACAAGGGGGTCGCGACTCACAGGTTGAGACCCACTGGATTATGTGATTTCTAATGTCCTGGCCATAACAATCTTTGCTTCTATGGTCAGAAATAACTGATGACAGAGTCCCTAAGGTAGAACTAGAATTTATATTGAAACCTTCTGTCTTTTAATCCTTCCCAAAACATCCACTGAATACTATAGTTACTGCCTTATAGCACAATTTCACCTTCTTGCAAATTCCTGCCCTCACTCAGGAAGTTTGCCGCACCAGCCAGTTGATCATATAATGCACAATGCAAACCAGGGCAATTTTGAGAGTGAAGTAGGAAGAAACTTGCCTTAATAAATATTTCCTTATAATTTTATTATGAAAATTAAATTAGCTGATATATTAAATGACCTCAGAATGGTAATTGGCACATAGCAATCACCTTATAAATGTTATTCCTCACATGGGCAACTAGCTGTTTTTCCTACCGTTTCCTTTCTCCAATTCACCCTCCACTCTGCTTCCAAAGGTGTTATTGTTACGTGCAATATTCAAGCTTTTTCTAAAAAAGCCCATGTATAGGTTTTGACTGCAAACACAGCACACAAATTCACTTTTAATTTGGAGCATAGCCACATGGCAGGTGTCGTTTCTCACTATCGACCTTCCAAACTCACCCTTCTTTTCAGCTGTAGTTCTTGCTGGCCCAGCCTTCTTCCTCCTACTCCCATGCATTTGCATCCAACTTTTGCTATCCTTCTCCCTAAATTTTACTTATCAAAATCCTTCTTATGTTGTAAGACTTTGTTCAGGCTGTTCTAGGTACCATCAGACAGAGGCTTGTCTTTCCTTCTCTACTTTGATAATTTTATTAATACAAGCTATCATTTATCAAATGATTTTTGTCAGGTGTCATCCTAACATGGCTTTTACACGTCATACTCTCTCTCTCTTTTTGAGAGAGAAAGCCATTTATTAATAATTCAGTGCAAAGAATAGCACAATATAAAAATACTTACTTTCAGTCCGAGGCCGTACACCAGAGCAACTGCGCATGTGCAATAAGACCGCTCCAGTTCTAGTTCAGACTCTATAACCTACCAGCTGTGTGACTTTGGGCAAGTCTTTTTTACCCTCTCTGAAATTCAGTTTCTTTATTTATAGAGCTATAGTGACATTTTCGCCTATAAAATCACCATGGTACTTAAAATCGTGAACATCTGAAACAGAAGATTGAAATTTTTTTTCATTTATGTTTCCTACGTGTATTCTAAAGGTCAACATAGTGTCTATTCAAGAAGCATTTCTTAACTGTGTAATACAAATATTCAGAATATCAGCAGAGGCTTACCCAGAATATTAATGAGAGGATTCAAGAACGTTTCCCGGGCAGGAACATGGAAATAGCTAAGAATACAAATTCTACCTCCAAAAGAAAATCTTCTAAATTCAAATGGAATCAGGCTGGGGAAACAATTCTGTGACTTGATTGCCCTCGGAGTTGTGACCTCTTCAGGTCATTCTTTGTCCTGTTTGTGGTGTGTCCAATTGGCAACTGCATTCAATATTTTTAAAGGGATAGTTCCATAACAAGACACTGGATTGATTTTCAAAGGTTACTAAGTCCTTCACAAACACGTTAAAGAGAGACTGACTGAACAAAAGGAACTGCGGTTGCTTGACAAATGGTTTCAAACCTGCCCCATGGAAACAGTGTGCTATGAAGTGTCTTTTGTTATTTAGACGGCAATAGGGCTGGAACGTGGTAGGGCAGCCGGGGAGGAGGATGCGGGGTGGAAATCATCTCTACTATGGGGCTAAGTCTTATGATAGAAAAATAAGGGCAGAGTTTCATTGTGTGATTGTTTTTCTCCTGACGTTTCAATGTGCAGGCCTGTTTGTGACTCCGAGCACATACACAGGTATCTCTGATGCTGGCCAGTGTCAGGAATACTCACCAGCATAGTAGGCTGGACGAATGCAGCACCTTCAACAGTTTCCATCTTCCTTTCTCTAAAGTTTCCTTTCCACGATGCCAGGGTAAACTTTCTCATAAAGGCCTTGCTCATGTTACACATCTTGTCAAAAATCCCATTGCCTTTGACTTAGCCCAAAGCTAACCAGCCTGGCTCTCAGGATTTTTCTCGGTGAGGGCACTCCCCATCTTTTACAGCTATGTTCCCCCTATAGTCCTTCTCAGGACTTTACACTCTAGTCTCCTTTTAGTCACTTTCCCTCATTACAACTCCACACTTTTCTCTTCCACCCTTCAGCCTTTGTTCATGCCATTTCTTTTATCCGAAACCCATTTGTTGCCAGCCATTTTCTACCTTTTCTTATGCTGGGGGGGGCCAACTTGAATACTAAAAGTAAACATTTGAATACCAAGTTCAACTGCGTGAATCCAGTATATTGAAAATAAAAATTCAAACTTTGCCGATTTATTGAGGTTCAGCATATTATAAGAGTTTACAGTTCACAATGTATTTTCAGAACCACTATTCCATTTATTCTTCACAAGAACCCAGAAAAGTGTTCCCACGCACGTTGACTCAGGTTCCCAGGCCTGTTTAGTAACAGGCCTAGGTGAGGAGATGAGCCAAATTGTGGAATCAGCTCCCCTGAAACCATACGTTCTCATTTCAAACACTACACACTTGCCATAGTGGAGCACTGCCTCCTCTTCTGGGGAAGTTGTTTCAACTTTTACAACATGTATAAACTCTTCTTATGTTTTCTTTTGTAGTAAGGGCTGCATCACTTCCTCAGAATATGTTAATGGAGAAACACAGCCAGGATACATAAATTAGGAGATACAAGTATCCATCTGAATTTTCTATATCTCATTTTTTACAGGATATTTATTAAAGTGGTTTAATACACAATTTTTCATTTTCACTTTAAAAGTCATTTGTTGTAAAATAATTCTTTTGTCTGGTGACAAACAGCAGTCATACTTATTTCTCTGGCCCTCCATGTTGGATATATTCTATTTCTTCCTGAGATACAAGTTTGCTTCTCTGTTTCTGAGGCGATGTTTTTGTTATTTCTGCAGTGTCGTGTAGACCTTGATCCATAAGCAAATCTGGGGACTTACTTCCCTTAAAAAGCTGAGAAATTGCAGAATGGTTAGACCATAGCCCTGTTGATCTCAAAGCTTCTGATACACTGGGTTAGGATCGTCTCTTATTAATGGAACATGCCGCCTTACTCCTCGGCTGACACTGCTGGTAGACACCATCTGGGTGCCCATCACAACCCCTGAGAAGGGGCAGCTTCAGGTTAAACAACTTTTTAAAACATACTTTAAATTGCCTCCTAGAAGTAAAACAAGTTCACAGGTTTTATTTTTCTGAGATTGAATTTCATAATTTTAAATTAGCTCTATTGGGGTATAATTCACTTACAATAAAGTTCACCAATTTTAAGAGTACAGTTGGATCACTTTTGGTAAGTGTTCACAGTTATGTAACCACCTCTAAAACCATTGTATAGAATATGTCTTCCCAAATTCCCTAAATTTTTCAGCCAATACCTTTTTCCTCACATCTAGCTTGTGTTGACTACTGATCTGTGATTTTGAGTGTTCTGGAATTTGCTATGAATAGAATCATCTATATGAAGTTTGTGTTTGGGAACTTTCACTTACCATACTGCCTTTAAAATCCTTTTTTTTTTTTTTTTTAACGTGTCTGTGGTCCACTCATGTTCACTGCTGAGTTGTATCCCGTTGCATGTAGATCACACAGCATGTTTTCCTGTATAGGTGGTGGACATTTGCATTGTGCGCAGTTTAGAATTATCACAAATGAAGTAGCAATGAGAATTCGAGTGCATTCTTTTTATGAACACACATTTTCCTTATTCTATGACAAGTGTCTATCAATAGGATTGCATAGTCACTTGGTAGGTGTATAGTAAGAAATTGCTGGCCAGGCGCAGTGCCTCACTCCTATTATCCTAGCACTCCGGGAGGCTGAGGTGGATGGATTGCCTGAGCTCATGAGTTTGAGGCCAGCCTGAGAAAGTGCAAGACCCTGTCTCTACTAAAAATGAAAAGTTGAGGCAAGGGAATCACATGAGCTGAAGAGTTTGAGGTTGCTGTGAGCTAAGATGCCGTGGCACTCTACCAAGGGGAACAAAGTGAGACTCTGTCTCAAAAAAAAGAAAGAAAGAAATTGCTAAATTTATTTGAAGCAGATTATGTAATTTACATTACATAATTTGCTTCAAATCCTTGTAAACACTTGGAATATTCACTCTTTTTAATTTTAAACATTCTATTTGTGTCGAGTGTTGTTTGCCTTATAATTAATAATATTTTGTCTTTTATATGCTTATTGGTTATATACGTATGTGGTGAAGTATCCATTCAAATCTCTTCTCTACATTTTATTGGATTTTTGAGTACTAATTATTCACTTACAAGAGTGCTTTTTACAGCTAGGTGTGGTTGCTTGTGCCTGCAGTCTCAGCCACATGGAAGTCTGAGGTGAAAGATGCCTTCAGCCCAGGAATTCCAGGTACAGTGAACTCCGTCCCTCACACCACTGCACTCCAGCCTGGGTGCCTGCTGACACCTTGTTTCTAAAAAGACAGAGAGATCTTTATATTTACTGTAACAAGCAGAAGATATGTATATTGCATGTAGATTTTATACTTTCTTGTTATTTAAAAAACAAAAGTTTTAAATTTCGATGAGGTCAAAGCTAGAATTTCTTTTTCATGGTTCATTCTTTTTTATGTCATGTAAGAAAATTTTGCCTAGCCCTAAGGTCACAAAACAATATATTTCTCATATATTTTATGCTAGAAGCTTTTATGCTAGATTGTATGCTAGATTGTTTTTTACCTTAATGTCTATAATTCATTTTAAGTTAGTCTTCCAGTACAGTGTAAGGCTAAAGTTAAGGTTAATTATTTCGCACGTTTGATTATTCTAGCACATTTATGGAAATACATCCTCTCTTCATTTCTTCTGGCAACTTAATCAGAAATTAACTGACCATTTTTAAATAAGTGTATTAGTCGAACTTTTAGATTCTGCCCGTTGATCTGTTGTGCATCTCTTTAGCAATACCATTCTGTCTTTATGCCTACAACTTTATAAACTACACTTTCATATTAATTCCTGAAGTAAGGTCATGTGAATTCATCAAATTTGTTCTTTTTAAAAACATTTTTTCTTATTCTACAAAAGTTTCTGGGATTTTGATTGAAATTTTATTGACTATATAGCTCGACCAGGTAGAATGGATATCTTAACAGTTTTGAGACTTCTTTGTAAACATCCACATTTATTTGGGTCTTCATATTCTCTCAGCAATATTTTATACCTTTCAGTGTTCAGGCCTTGAATATTATTCCTTAAATTCATTATTAGGCATTTATATTTCTGGAGACACTTGATCATTCTTCACTGCACTTTCCAACACTAGTATAATTAATATTTATGTTAGCCTATTCTTCATGAATAAGCTAAGATCACATATTAGTTCCGATAGCTATTTTGAAAATTTATTAAGAAGTTATACTAAAACAGTAAGATTAGCTTTCCTTAAAGATGGGTTAAATTTCAATAAGGTTAGCTTTCCTTAAAGATGGTTTAAATTTAATTTTTCTAGTCTGTATGCCTATTCTTTTATGTTGCCTTGGCTCTGATTTCCACTGTGATAATATAATAAAAGTGGCAAGTAGATGTCATAGCCTTATTTCTGATCTGATGGGAAAAGCAATCCTTCTACAACCATGAATTACAGTGTTAGAAGTAGATTTCTCATGGAAGTTTCTTGTTAGCTTGAGTAATTCCCCCCTTTACCCAGTTTTGAACTGACATGGAACTTCATTAAATATTCTTCTGCATCAAAGTGAGATGATTGTTTTCTTCACTCTAACTGGTGAATTACATTGATTTTTAAAAATGTTTTTTAATTTCTAAGATGAATCCAACATAGTCATCATCCTTTCTATATATTTTTTTTTATTTGCTACTATTTTGTTAGGAATTTCTTCATCAGTATTCATCTGAGATATTGGTCAAGTTTTACTTATTTCTTATAAATGTCTTTTTCTTGTTTCCATATTGGGGTTATCTGTGCCTTTTAAAGTGAGTTAATGTCTCTATTTTTGTGCCAGTATCATGCTGTTTTGATCACTGTGGCCTTTCAGTACACCCCAAAGTCTGGTCAACTGATGCCCCTAGCTTTGTTTTTATTGCTAAGAATGGCCTTAGCTATATAGGTTTTTTTCTGGCCTCAAATTGGAGACATAGTCATTTGGAACCAAATAGAAACCATGAGATGAAACTAACGTCTTATAGCCACCTAATCTTTGACAAACCAAACAAGAACATATACTGAGGGGGTGGCACCTGTGACTCAAAGGAGTAGGGCACTGGCCCAATATACTGCAGGTGGCAGATTCAAACCCAGCCCTGGCCAAAAAAAAAAAAAAGAGAGAGAACATACACTAGGGGAAAAGAATCCCTATTTAATAAATGATGCTGGGAGAACTGGATATCCACATGTAAAGGACTGAAACTAGACCTACTCACAAAAATTGATTCAAGGTGGATAAAACATCTAAATCTAAGGCATGAAACAATAAAAATCCTCAAAGAAAGTGTGGGAAAAACACTTGAAGATATTGGCCTGGAGAAAGACTTTATGAAGAAGACATCCATGGCAATTGCAACAAGAATGAAAATAAACAATGAAACTTAATTAAACTGAAAAGCTTCTGTTCATTGAACTGCCAGCTAAAGCAACAACAACCAAAGCTAACAGACAACCTACACAATGGGAAAGGATATTTGCATATTATGAATTGGACAAAAGCCTGATAACTAGAATCTACAGAACTCTCAAATTAATCAGTATAAAAAGAGCCAAGAAGCCTTTATATCACTAGGCAAGAGAAATGAATAAAACCTTCTCTAAAGAAGATAGAAGAATGACTAACAAGTGTATGAAAAAGTGCTCATCATCCCTAATTATCAGAGAAATCCGAATCAAAACCACCCAGTAAGAATGTCCCACATCACACATCTCAAAACTGCAGATGCTGGCATGGATGTGGAGAGAAGGGAACACTTTTACACTGCTGGTGGAAATGTAAACTAATACAACCTTTTTGGAAGGAAGTATGGAGAACCCTCAAAGAACTCAAGCTAGACCTCCCATTTGATCTTGCAATCCCATTACTGGGCATCTACTCAGAGGGAAGAAAATCCTTTTATCATAAAGGTATTTGCACTAGACTGTTTATCGTAGCTCAATTTATAATTACCAAAATGTAGAAATGGCATAAATGCCCACCAACCCAGGAAAGGATTAACAAACTGTGGTATATGTATACCATGGAATACTCTTCAGCCATTAAAAAAGATGGAGATTTTACATATTTTGTATTAAACTGGATGGAAATGGAACACATTCGTAGTAAAACATCACAAGAATGGAGAAGCATGACTCCTAGGTACTCAATTCTGATATAAGAACAATTGATGACCTCATACATGGTGGGGGGTTGGGTAAGGTGGGTGCAGAGAGAAAGAAGGGGGGGGTTAAGGGTGTAACACACCTTTTGAGGATGGGACACAATTATAAGAGGAACCTTACCTAACATATGCAATCAGTATAACCTGGTTCTTTGTACTGTCAATGAATTCCCAACAATTAAAAAAAATACAAATAAAAAAATAAGTTATTTTTTGTTGTTTTTGGGGGTGAAATTTCAATAAATTATATCATCTTTAAATTTTGAAAAAAAAATTTTTCACCACAAAGTTGGAAAAAATATTTTACTATTTTGTTGTTTCCCCTGTTTTGTTGTTGTGTATTAAAGATATGACTACTCCATCTTCTGGCTTTCACATTTCTTCTGATAAGTCTTCTGATTCACTTACTGTTTCTTTCTAACTCACTTATTTTCGCTCCTCTCGATGTGAGATATCTTTCTCTCCAGCTGCATTTATTATTTTTATTTTTTCTGTATCTTTGGTCTTCATCAAATTATATATGCCTTAGTGCAAATTTCTATAGGTTTATTGATTTCTGAGTTTATAGTTTTTATCAAATTGGTGAAAGTTTTTCTCTAGCTAAAATTGGGGAAATATTTCTTTAAATATTTTATGTTTTTCCTTTTCACTCTCTTCATCCAGGTCTCAAATTAGCCATATGTTAGATTGACAAGATCCCACACATCATGGTCTTCTATTTTTATTTATTTATTTATTTATTTATTTTTAGAGACAGAGTCTCACTTTGTCAACCTCGGTAGAGTGCTGTGGTATCACAGCTGCTCACAGCAACCTCCAGTTCTTGGGCTTAGGCGATTCTCTTGCCTCAGCCTACCGAGTAGCTGGGACTACAGGCGCCCACCACAACACCGAGCTACTTTTTTTGTTGCAGTTTGGCCAGGGCCGGGTTTGACCCCACTACCCTCGGTGTATGGGGCCAGTGCCCTACTCACTGAACCACAGGTACTGCCCGGTTCTCTATTTTTTAAATCTTTTTTTCTCTACCTTCTTTACTTTTTAGTTTTATTGTTCATGTGTGTTTAAGGAAATTTTTAACAGGGTCTAAACTGTTAATTCTGCATCATGCATCATGTAAATTTCATTTCATATATTGATTTTTTTCCTTCCTTTAAGTTTCCTTTAGCTTTTTAAAAAATTGTATGTTTAAGGTATGCAACATGATGTTTTTACATATATGTGTATATATATGTGTGTGTGTGTGTATGTGTATGGGGTGTGTGTGTATATGTGTGGGATGTGTGTGTATATGTGTGTGTGTGTGTATATGTGTGGGGTGTGTGTGTGGTGAAATGGTCACTGTAATGAAACAGATTAACACATTCATCATCTCACAATTACCTGGCCACCACACCCGCCCCCATAGCAAGGGCAGCTATGAACTATTCATTTGGCAAAAATCCTGGTGTAATATGCTATTATTAACTATAGTCCTTTATTTTACATTAGATCTCTTAACTTGTTCAAGCTACATACTTGCTACTTTGTATCTT
Organism: Galagoides demidoff; assembly: GCA_963574575.1. Classification (NCBI taxonomy): domain Eukaryota; kingdom Metazoa; phylum Chordata; class Mammalia; order Primates; family Galagidae; genus Galagoides; species Galagoides demidoff. The sequence goes on from CAUYQV010117089.1 coordinate 12,107, forward strand.
TTGACCTTTATCTTTCCCATTTTCTACCCCTGCCCCAACCCTGGTAATCTCTATTTTATTCTTTGTCTTCACTTCCATCTTCATTGCAACCTTTATTCACAATACCTAAGATCAAAAAACAACTTAGGTGTCCCTCAGTGGATGAATGGATAAAGAAACTGTGGAATATATATGAATGTATTTATTAATAGATTGAGATTTAAAAAAAACTTTTAAAAACTAAGTATGCATAATCTGATTAATAGAAATTTCTGAGATTTTCATAGTGTAATAAAATTTTATTCTTTATTTTTAAAAAATTGACAAGATATTTCCTTTTAAAGAAAAGTACTTATTACTTAAAGATCATACATAGTATTGTATTGTATATAATGACTTTTCTCCTTTCTACCATTACCTCAGATAAGCATGATTTGTATTGCAAACAAGAGAGAATATAAGTTTCAAGACAATTTCTCAGACTTTCCCTGTTTATGAGTTATTTGATCTTTCTTTTTGTAGTTTTTCATTTATTCAGAATCCTAAGGACAAATATGGCTATATACATATTCTTATTCTGTTTGTTATTCTTTATTTCCCTATTCGGGATTTTGAAACATAGAAATGACTTTTATAATCCTATATAAAAGGAAGGTTCCACTATTTAGAGCAGTGTTGGTTCTCACAATGGAATTACAACATGCCTTGCAAACATGACTAATTTCCTAAAATATTAATATCACGGTCTTTGGATGAGTGATGCATTCATGCTTTGGGTTCATATTTTTAATCAATCAGAAGGTACTCATCCTTCTGGCAAGACAAAATGTAGCCTGGAAAAAAATCAAAGCAAGTAACCTTTCCTAAAACATCAATATTTCTAATGAAAAGAGTGAGTAAAATGCAAAGATAGAAAAACAACAACCTAAAAAATTATCCTTTATTTTCATTCTCCAATTAAATCTCTCGAGCACTAGACTTACCCATTTTAAAATTGATTAACACTTTTAAACCATGAATTCAGCAATTTGTTTACTTTAAAAGAGCCAATTTAAGTATAGAAATCACAATTATGATCACAAAAATTTAAATATTACTGTCTTTTCCATTCATTCCTTAATTTTTTATTTAACATTTATTATTTCCAAGCATATGCTAGGTGTTTGCAATGTTATTCAGAAACCATGCAGTACCTGCCTGCTTTGAACTTGGAAGCTTTAAATAGTCATGAGATCACAGATTTTTGGCCTATGCATTTTGGTACCTCTGATGTCTGGCATAGGGCTTTAAATTTATCTATGTATTTCTTTACCTTTTGTTGAAGTGTTTTCTTCCTTTTTACAGGAGACTGTATTTACCTTGAAGACAGGACACTTGTGTATTTTACTTGCCTCTACAAATCCAGTAGCCAGAACAATGCCAAGGGCATTCCAGGTGTATATTTGGCACTCAATAAATACCATTAAATAAATAGATAAATAAATGCAGTTCTTATAAAAAATTATCCTATGAGAATTTCCTATTCTAATTTCTTCTCTTATAAATGAGGAAATAGAGGTCAACACAAGTGCAATCCCAATCACTGGTTAGCTGCTTTGAAGTAAAATTTATGGTAGTGATTCCTAGGAACAAATAGTTACTAATAGGCTAATAACTTTTGTTTATATTAGATCAGTTTTGCTATCTTTGACTCCCAGCTTAGAGAGAAAAACCAATAGCTTCCTCATCTGAAACTGAGCTACTTCTTCTAGTTATAAAAAAGGTTCATAAAGTGGGCAGTGCCTGTGGCTCAAAGGAGTAGGGCGCTGGCCCCATATGCCGGAGGTGGCGGGTTCAAACCCAGCCCCAGCCAAAAACTGCAAACAACAACAACAACCAAAAGGTTCATAAAGCTTAACAATGTCACCCTTTCCAGGGGTCAGTCACTTACCTTAAGCAGGTGAAGGTATTCTTATCTGGAAAAGAGATGGTTGGAATACATTACCTTAAAGGTCCCTTTGTGTTTTAATCTCCTATGATTCTTTGATCCCTTTTATTCAAAAGTTATGCCTATGAAAATAGTGCAAGAGAACTAGAAGAGACCTTCAAGGGAATCTTTTCTAAGACTGCTGAAGCCTGTGAAGAGGAAGTGACTCTCTGGGGTCACATGATCAGTGGCAGGAATCCAGCATAAATCCCAGTCTTTTACTAATGTATCAGCTCAATATCCCTTTCCTCATACTAAAGGACCACCCCAGCATTCACCTGGGTGAGTTTTAGAGGTTTGATTTTGTTAAACATTCATTTAAACTGATTTAACATTCTTTTTAATGAAATCGACTCTGCTAGGTTACCTTATGTTCAAAGTGGAACATAAGTAATTGATTTTTTGGACACTGTGTTAGGAAAGACAAGATCTCATCCAACTCCAGCTGTTTCTGAATTTTTAATCAGATCCATGCCTTTGGAACTGAAAACAGTTTCATTCTGAAAAACAGAAAAGTAACTATGTGGCACAATGAGCACTAGAGTTGGAGTCAGAGAACCTGGGTCCTAGTCAGTCTGAGTTATTAGACTACAGGCTTCCCCTGTGACTGTTCTAAAACTAAAGAAAGGGGTAGCTTATCAACCACATAAGGTGGTTTTTGAAAGCAGGTGGGATAGTAAATGGAAAAGCAATATGTGAACTTCAAAGGCTTTTACAATATTATCTTAAGAATGGAGTTGAAGAGGCTGCAGTAACTCCATTTTAGAACTCAGGCTGATTGAAGAGGTTAATGTAACTCCATCTTGGAACTAACTCCCCACTCCCCTCCTGGGCAAGGTCTCCCAGGTGGAATCAGTCTATCAGAAGGAGACTGGCTCCCTCCTCCTCACTTCTGGGCAGCCAGTCTGAAGGGGACCAGCTCCCCCCAGCCCCCACCCCGCACTTCTGGGCAAAGTCAATCAGCCTGAAGGGAGCCAGTCTATCAGAAACAGACAAGCAGCACCCCCCCCTTCTAAAAAGTCCCAAACCATAAACAGCTCAGCCAACAGCAACCCCTCCTGACAAAACACCCAATGGGATTCCTCTATATGCTTTAAAAACCTCCCCTCGCTTCACTTCTGGGTCACCCCTCTCCAACTATGCTGTAGGGTGGAGGGGCCCAGGCTATGCTTGCATTTTAAATAAAAGCACTTCTTTGTTTTTATATGTGTGTATGGTGGTCTCTCAGCCGTGATTTTGGGCCCAACAGAGTCATTATTTTTAAGTTAGAACAAACTCACAAACATGTGACACCCAAATGCAAAATACAGTCTCCTCTACTCAATGTGAAGGTGATTTCATCCTAGTCTACAATTTGGGCTAGATTTCCTTGTGTGTGTGAATGTAAACTTTAAGAAAAAGACTTGTAGGATGAAAACAATAAAAATCTTTATTCCGTCAGTTATTCCATAAATTTTAAAAGGCAGAGCAAAAAATAACCCTTTCAATCTAATTGGAATCAGTGATTTTTAAAGTCCTATAAAATTTTCATACCATATCCCTAATAGAAATATATCCTGACTATAAATTTTTACATATGATTTGTATTTATTAAGCATTCCAACATATAAGCAATAAATCTATTCCATTGTTAATATTTTATCCCATTATAATTTATGTCTCTATAAATACCTCTATATCCTAGCTCTGCTTTGAATTGGCGTTACCCAGCATCTGACAATTAAGTTCACAAACTTGTCCCTGTGCACTTCACATCGGCAGCATTGTACAAATAACTCAGGAAGGTTTCGTAACCTTGGTATATCAGCGTCTCACAATTGTGTGTGTGTTGATGTGTTGAGGCATCAGCCTGAGTGACCATCATGATTGTGACGTGTTTTTGTGTGCCTTTGAGAGAATATCAGAGCTTGAGTGAGAGCAATGAACAAACATTAAATTTCTTGTTAAACTTGGCAAGAGTGGGAGTGAAATCAGGGGCATACTAGTCCAAGTTTATGGGGAATATGCCATGAAGAAAACTGCAGTGCACAAATGGATTAAACAGTATTCTGAAGAGAGGGAAAACATCAATGAGAAAGGGTCAGGGCAGCCAGGAACGAGCAGGAATGATGAAAACATCGTAAAAATTCACCGCATCTTGCATCAAAATCATCAGCTGACTGTGCAAAGCATAGCAGACCAAGAAACACCAACAGCGAAACAGGAAAATCTTAAGTGAATAACTTGGCATGAGAAAGGTGCGTGCAAAAATGGGCTCTTGTATCAGAATAGTGCACCAGCTCACACGGCCCTGTCTGTGAGGAGGTTTTTAGTCAGTAAACAAATACCTGTATTGGAACACCCGCCATCCTCACTTGATCTGGCCTTGGTGACTTTTTTCTTGACACAAAAATAAAGGAAATATTAAAAGGAAGAAATTTTGATGACATTTAGGACCTTGAGAGTAATAAGGCAACTGCTCAGATGGCCATTCCAGATAAAGAACTCCAAAGTCACTTTGAAGGGTGGGCTGGGTGCTGGCATCAGTGCAGAGCTTCCCCAGGGGAGGACCTCAAAGGTGCCCAGAGTGGGGTTCAGCAATGAGCTATGAGCACTTTTTCCAGGATGAGTTTGTGAACTTAATTTTCAGAACTTGTATGTCTGCCTCCCTCTTTAGATTTTAATGAAGCTTGAAGATTAGTCGTGTAGTTTTTTAAACAAGCCCATTTACATTTAAATATTTAAGAAACTGTAGAGATAATTTCAGTCAGCTGTCTTTCTTCTATATATTAAGGAACTAAAAAAAATGATATTTCAAGAGTGGCGGATACTGCCTACAAAGATAATATTCTGCATTTCAGAACTCTGATTTCCTCTGCCCCCATCACCACCATATACTAAATAACAATATGCCAATATGCTCATGAAAGATGACCCCTCTATTGCCATAAAGGGGAGGGGATTTAAATCTAAACTAATCACTGCAATCCCATTTCCTTTGCTGGTGATTATTTTAGGCATATGCCCCAAATCATACTTGGTAAGGGATGAGGAGATAAGGGGATAAGAATTTGTTCTCACTCCCTCTCTCCCTTTCTTTGGCAGCACCGAGTTACTAAATTAACAAACAGCTTTATCTCCACACCAGTTGCTTATAACTTTATACTTTCCTATGGCTTATGCCAATGGACTTTTTTGAATTTTTTGTCACTCACCGCCAGAGTGTCCTAACTGAAATACAAATTAGATGATAGAGCAGAGTGTGTTATTTGTTGCCTAAAGTAGCTGCATTATGGTAGATGAGAAAATATTTTCATTAAGTATTTCAGAAGAAGGATATGGGATGTATATTGAATTGAAAACGAAAGAAGACATTTAGAATAGAAATTTTTTTCTCCCAGAATCTCATTGCATTCCCTATGTCTAGGGAATCTTCCCCCTTATAAAACAGAGACCTTTTAGTGCTATGGAAACAAAAACAAAACCAAAAAAGACAAACAAACAAACCAAAAAAAAAAAAAAAAACCCAAATACTGTTTCCCTTGGCATTTCTTCTTGAAGGGATTAAAATACAGAAACATGAACTTGAATATTGTTTCAAGTTAAGACTCAGAAATTAGTTACATAAACAAGATAAGGAACTCATTCTAGTAAGTCTGGCATTTAGGTAACAGTAAATCCAGTGTCCCATGCTAATAGTTTTAGAATCCATTAGAATTACAGTACCTTCTTAAGAATTATTCTTGGACATGATGATAGACTTTTTTAGGCTTTGTAGGCTCAAACCCTAGACCTCCAGTATTCTTGGAGATATAAAATATCCTTTTTTTCATTTCCTTTTTCAGCTTAAATTCATCATATTTAATTTTTGTTGCTTGCAAAAAAATAGCTTTGATGTATTAAATGAATCTCAGCACTTCATTTAGGAAATTATTCACAGAACTCGGATGTTGAAATGGAAACCTGGCCGCCCCTGCCTTAATTTAACTGGACACAGAGACTAAACAAAAACCCAAATAAAAAAGAAACAATCCTAGCATTTAAAGAACTAATTTTATAAAAGAACGTCCCATCATGCACACCAGCACCACATTAAAGCAAGACATTGTGTTGGGAGATAAGTAGGAATGGTAGACCAGGGCTCTGAGTAGAAACCACTTTCCTGAAATTATTAGAGGTGTTTTTCAGACAGAATAGGAATTTTGCTTTAAAAGCTTTTTTAAAAGAATCTACTATCACAGGTTTTAGTAGAGATGATATAGCCATTGTAAAGAAACAAATAAATTCCGGAAAAGGTCAATTTACAATGGCTGTGCTAGGAGATTAGAGTTCTTTTAGGAACATATCATAGCCCCCAAATCCTTCATGATTTTTGCCTGAATTTTTAGGTTATCCCCATCTTGAACCCTAACCTGTAACTCCTTGAATTCAAGGAATTGAAGGCTTAAAACTATACACTAAAACGAACCAACACAGGATATACAAGATAAAGCAAACATCAAATTCAGCACGGTTTTTCTGTTAGTCATTTAAAACTGATACTTTAGGCTCGGCGCCTGTGGCTCAAGCGGCTAAGGCACCAGCCACATACACCTAAGGTGGCGGGTTCGAATCCCCAGCCCGGGGCCCGCCAAACAACAATGATGGCTGCAACCAATCATTGTGGCGGGCGCCTGTGATCCCTGCTACTTGGGAGGCTGAGGCAGGAGACTCGCTTGAGCCCAGGAGTTGGAGGTTGCTGTGAGCTGTGATGCCATGGCACTCTACCCAGGGGGATAGCTTGAGGCTCCATCTCAAAAAAAACAAACAAACAAAAAAAACTGATACTTTAATAAAAAGTACTTTGAGGTACCTGTTCTAAAACATTGGTAATATTCAGGAAGTCTCAAGCCCTTTTTGAAAGGGAACAGGAAAACTGCTTCACAGTAAAAGCATCATGTTAAATTTCAAAACTAATAGCCACAGGCTATTAGTTTAAAGTTTAGGATCCTAAACTCTTCTGTAAAGAAGCATGGTATTCTGTTTTGCATATTTAATTAGGGAGCTTTAAAAAATCTAGGCCTCACCCTGTATTTATGCAGCCAGATTCGGGAACCCTCAATTCATCCGCAGAGCTCCAGCTTCTTTAGAATAGTCAAGACACATACTGATTTTAAAAAATGATTAAGTCATTATTTTAAGGGTATCTGAGAAAGATCATTTTAGGTAAGTTCTTGTTTACCATTTTGATGAGTTTATAAGAAATAACATAAAAGAAAAGAAGAAGAATGCCAATAAGCAAACAGCTAGAAATTTGGAAGGACATGGAACACTTAAGTCATTTTTGTTTGTTTGTTTTTAACGAATACTGAGAGTAGCCAACTCTAGCACAATTCAGCCTTTCTTGCATGCAAAATACATTTAAGGATCCTGAAAACACACACTACAAAAATGAAGAGATATGTAAGCTAGTTTTTGCTGCTCTGGGAAAAATAAATTCACATAACTGTATCAGACAGAATTTGTTACAGAAGAAAGCGTGAGACTAAATTTGAATGACATGATTTTCTCAAAAAAAGGAAATTAGTGGAGATAATAGGAAAAGAATATAGTGACATCATTCACACTTTTTCTGTCTATATAAAGAGACTCTTCACTATTATTTCATGCATTCTACTTTATTCAGACATTTTCTGTGGCTCTCATTTCCAAGATTTCACTTCAGATGTCTGGGCCGTTATTAGAGTAGGGCAGAATCTGCAATTTCAATGCATGTTTTTCTGGAGGGACATCCGTGCTAGACTCCTAAGCTCAGGTCTTTTCCCTACATATGTAGAGAGTGTTTTGATCGAATTTCCCAAATAAGAAATTGGGAGAATGGTCCAAAGACTCCCTAATGTTTTTATAGCCCATTTATTATTCTAAATTCACTAATGTGAACAGATATGAAAAGTATTCCTTTTGAACATACACATACAACTGCTGTGTTTTTCTACCAGAGCAAAACTAAAGCATCTTGACAAGACAGAGGTTTCCTAAAGACATGAAAAATGTCAACAGCTCTCAGAGATCGACTTTGCTGTCTGATCATCAAGTCTGAGGCACACATTCCAGAAGCTCAGATGAACGAGTTTATCACTACTTAAATGGAAGTGGAAAGCTCAGATGGTATGAAAACAGAAAAAATAATAATCCATTGAGTTGTACCACATATTCAGAATACGTAGAGGTTCTTAGGAATTAGCTATTAGAATATAGGCCAAATTTTTTACCATGTACTGAGTATTCAGTCTCTGCCTGCCTGTGATTTAGACCTCGTCTTAGCTCCCAACGCTCTTGCTCTGTCAACATCAGGAACAATGGCATTTTTTAAAATTTCTCAAATTTCTCTCCACGTAAGACCTTTGCACATTACTATCTGTGTAGTTTGGTTTTCTCAGCAACTCTATTTTACCCATTTCAATTATCCATGGGATTTATTTTCCCAAGAGATCTTCTATAACCAGGCTTGATTCTCCGTCAGATGCTTTTACTCCTCTGCGGTCTTTGCTTCCCTTACCACCATTGTCATCTTGCGTTTGCTTTTGGTGATTATTTCAGAAATGCTTGCCTCCTCCATTAGATTTCACTCTTTGTGAGAAAGAGATTTTACTCTTTCTCTCCAGTTCTCTGAAGTGTTCAGCTCATAACTCAGTATTTGTTGTGTAGACCACATATTACTAATAACCATGTAAAATTATACCTTTGAACAGGTTAAGAAACCAATAATTAGACAAAACTAGTAATTTGCAGAAATTACCTCAGTTAATAAATGCAAAACAAATGATGTTCAGCCAGATGTCGGGGATATAATTTCAGTGGCTTTTTTCTATCATACAATAAATAGTATGTCTTCTTAAGGTCTCATATTATCATTTAAGCTCTTGGCATTAGTAAGTATTGACTATTTATTGTTAATGTTCTGCAGCCAAAAACCACTAGAAAAGCATATGTATTGAACAGATTTGTTTTATTAGTCATTACAATGAAGGAACATCTACATCATGGGGGATAATGGTATGTCTCAATAAGAGAGTGGTGGCAAGGACTCACTGTAGGATTTAGACTTCGGTTTAGAGGAAGATTTGGTGGAAGGTTAAAGGAAGTGGGGTTTCAGAAAGCAGGACAATTCTGATTATGGATCTTAATAATTCTTTTAGAAAGAGGAGAGGAGAATGATAAACTTTTGCTTAGCAAAGAAGCACCAGTTATTCCTTTGGAGCAAGAAAGGGGCAGGTAGGTATTTGGTAGATATCACAGTGACCTTGCATTTTGGCTCTGCTTAAACAAAGTGATGAAGTAGCATTATTTTTTCTCATTTTATCATGGTCTTAGCATATCCTTCTCTGGTATTAGGATTTAGCAAAATTGCTTATGTTTCATAGGAGAATTACATGGCTAGCTGTGAGTACCAGGTGAGCTTCTGGATATCAGAGGCTGTCCTTTACTTCTTTCACACTAATATAAAAAGAGTGACTGTGGCTGGGTATCTGAAGAATATTCAAAGATGAAATCACACATTTGAGATTGATCAGCAGAGAGTTGGAATTTTCAGATGAGTCCCCTCCGCTCATGGATGATATACACACACAGGAAGACAATGAAAGTAGACAATGATGAGTCATCAGAGACTCGGTAGAATAGCATTTTTTATTTGTCTTACCAGGTTTTAGGGAAAGAATATCACTTACTAATATACCTAAAACAATGCAGCAGATGCAATAACTCCCAGGCCACCTCCTTCGAGAAAGTGAATGTACTTCTCACCTCTGAAACAGTCAGCAGAAAGTTTTCGTCCATAAGAACATTTAGAAAATTGCCTAAGCTGAAGAGAGTCACCTCACCCACAGTTGTGCACCCTTCCTCCTGCAGCTCGTTTTCAGTAACTGATTGGTCTGGGAGTATAAAAGTTCTGTCCTCACACCATCTCAGGACATCTCCCAGGGTCAGAACTTTATGTAATTTGGTTGAGGACCCTGCCTAGACGCCTGTCAAAATTGAGCTCCTTTCTCTGCCCAGTTCTGCTTTCTCACTTCCCTTCCACAGGGGTTGATCACAAGAACACCGTCTCACAAATGTCCTGCACACTAACCTCCGTGTCAGAATACACTCCCAGGGATTGTAAGCTGCAACCACTGGACCAGAAGTGATCAGAGAAAGCTGACAAGGATACAAAATTGTCAAATTAGCTGACTCCCTGCCACCAAATGATGCTGGCCTTATCACTGGTGCTAGGTAGAGCACGGACAGTCCTGACACATAGTGGCACTGCAATTGTTAAGTTTTTGAATTCAAATTATTAAACAAATTCAATTGTGGTGAACTGGCACAAAAATGTATTAGGGCAAAGCTTCTCAAATTCAACACTACTGATACTTTGAACCAGGTAATTGTTTATTGTAAAGAGCTGTCCTATGAATTACAGGAGTTTAGCTGTCCCCTTGGTCTCTACCCACTGGATCCCGGTAGCACAATACTGCAGCCAACTCCCATGAGTTGTGGCAACCAGAAATATTTCCAAATTTTGCCAAAACTCCTTTCTGCTTTTCTCTTCCCAGCTTCTGCTCCTTACGTCTTTGTTTTAAAAGTGGCTTTCATTTCTGCCTGTCAGTTTCCTACCTTTTCTTTGAGTTTTTGGTCCAATGCTAAATTCATCCCAATTTTCTCAGATATCAAGACATGATAAAGAAAGGTTTAAAATAAAGCAGGCTCTTTAAAAAAAAAAAGCCATATCTTGAAACTAAAGTTGATTCGTATCTGAGGATATTGCTAAGTCTGGTACTGTTTTTCAACTATGTTTTTCCATGTTGCCATGGATCCTACAGATAAACCACATAATTCTATACACATTTGGGGCCTTTCTTCTGGATGGTTTTTGACACTTATATAGTAAAAGATTTCTACTAGGCTTTGCATATACATTGCAAGTTTTACTAATTTGTGATATAGGAATCACAAAAATTAAAGTGTTTTAATAGACCACTAAAGTAAATACAAACATCTGGACCTATAAAGTAACTTATATTCTCATTTATTTGCAAAATCATAAATAGCAATGATAAGAAAAACATCAAACAATAAATATTATGTAAATATTTTCCTAGAAGTAACAAGTTATTTATGTATGTATTTATTTAATTTGGAGACAAAGTCTTGCTCTCTTGTCCAAGAATGAGGGCAGTGACATCATCATAGCTCACTGCAACTTCAAACTCCTGGGCTCAAGCAATTCTTCTCCAGCTTCCCCAATAGCTGGGACTACAGGCACATGCTACCATACCCAGATAATTTTACTATTTTTTGTAGAGATGGGTGTCTCGCTAGATTTCTTAGACTATTCTTGAACTCCTGACTTCAAGTGATCCTCCTGACTTGACCTCCCAAAGTGCTACAATTATGGTGTGAACTGTCAGCCCTGGACCAAGTTATTTCTTCAAAGAAAAAAAAATGGAAAGGATTTTTTTTCTTTTTTTTGCAGTTTTTGGCGGAGGCTGGCTTTGAACCTGCCACCTCCAGCATCTGGGGCCGACGCCCTACTTCTTTGAGCCACAGGTGCTGTCCTGAAAAGAATTTTTTTTGTCCATAAATTTATTCATTCATCCATCCTTCTAATTAGAATTTGTTGAATGTTGATGAACAAGTGTCATAAATCTACCGAACCTCTCTAATATCACAATTCTGAATTTATATAATAAAAATCAAAAATACATTGAGAAAAAAGAACAGAATGATCTAACCTCAGAGAGTCTTATGTCCACAATAAATGGCATCTTTAAGGAAATATAATTAGTTTATTTTATTCCTCATAACTTCTGCTGTCAATGAAGTATTTAGGAGGTTTTAGAGAAACCTGATCCATACTAACATACACAGTAAAACTCAGGAAGATCATGTGCAGAGTTGTATTTTTTATCTTGTCAAAATACTATTTCTATTTTATGTCAGTGTTTCTGTAGAGATAACTATGTACCACATACAGGAACAAGCAGAGAAGTTCAAAGTATATGGAAGAGAAGTCCCTTCCAATCTTAGCTCCACAATAAACATATATACAGCTTTTCTGGAATCATACTGGAAACCTATTGAAAAATAAAATTCATTTTAGCAAACAATATATGTTTTCAAGTTTTATCTCATGTACCAAAAATATACTTTTAGTATTTAAAATAATAAAATCTATCATGAGTCCTAATGCATTTAGAAAATAATACTATAATGATTTTGAAATAATTTGAATATACTTTACATAGTTAAGCAACCTAGTTAGTGGGTGTTAAGAAGCATACCTGTGTCCTCTCTATATCTTCTTGTACATTTTTGCCATTCTTCACCCATGCACTTTGCCAATGAAGTCATTAGTCAAGTTTGATTACCTTAATTTGGTGATAGATGGCCCCCAAGGAGAGAAGAGACACCGTTGAGTCTTCTTTGATGAATTTGTCTGACTCAGAACTGAAGTCAGATTACTGTTCTCATCATCTCTTTCTTTTTCCCTTTCCTGCTAAAAATGTCATTCTTTGGAAGCAATTAAATTATTTAAAAACACTTTAATGAGATTTTAAATGGACATGTAATTTATTACATAATTATGTTTATGCTCTGTAGAAGAGAGACTGTATTTTTCAGGCTGCCATCATTTCTGCAATCTGTACCAATTTTGAAAGTAGATAAGCCATGTGTCAGGTTGGTGGTAGCGGGTAATCCATCTTAGAAACTGCTATGTTCTCCTCATCAGTTTGGAGTACTGAGAAACAGGGTGGAATTAGAGACAGGAAAAGTTGGAGTCTCAGCAACCTGAGGTAGAGGGAGATCATTTAACTCTTGTGAACCAATAATGGTAATATTGTATTGTCTTGTCTTTCTCATAGTGCTATTATGAGGGCAACTTCATATAATAATAACGGTAAGGGTAAAGATGATTTATAAACTTAAAATACTTATGAAATGAGGTTTAGGCAGCATTTTGAAGGATGTCAGGGCTAAAATCAAGAGAAGCCAAGGATGGTATTTAAGCAGCAAGCCCAGTAGTCATGTCAATAATTGAGGACAAAATCGCCTTTACCATGGATGCTACAAATCAAAAACTCTATCCAAAACAATTGAATTAATGATTAATGTGAAATTAAAGGACTTGACTTAATTCAAAAGTAGGAAGACTACTGACTTGTAAGTGCGAATCCCTGATCTCTGATATGAGCTAGGTGACCTGAAGGAAGTTAATGTCCACAATTTAACCCTATCAAAGAGATAAAAGTGTTGAGTGAAAGAATTTTTCTAACTGACATTTGTAGCTTTTTCACATTATGACAACCAGGTCCAACCCCAGAACCATACCATATGTGTACCATAATATATGTTTCCATTCTATAGTTCCTTCTTCTGAATCATGTAAACAATAGTATCTAACTCAAAATGGAGTGTATAGATAAGAAAGGAATTTAGCCTGGTACTCTTAAAATTTCAACCATGTAACCTCTTGTTTTCATTGTAAAGAATCTTCAATTAATACTTTGAGATATTAAATCACTTGACTCACATATACAGCTATCAACTGAGCACTGTTCCCTTTCACTCCCCCATAATTATTTCTCAGCCACTGAAAACATTTGTGATAATTAAGCTTTCATTATTCAGATACCATACAAGTACATCATTAAAATGTTTCCAAATTATTTAACCCAAATATTGTGTGCCCTTATGATATTTTAATTTTGAAG
>CAUYQV010117090.1:0-20980 GCA_963574575.1 Galagoides demidoff
AGAGGGTGAGGTAGCGGGATTTCTTTTCTTTCTTTCTTTCTTTTCTTTTCTTTTTTTTAGAGACAGAGTCTCACTTTGTCACCCTCAGTGGAGTGCCATAGCGTCACAGCTCACAGCAACCTCCAACTTTTGGGCTTAGGCAATTCTCTTGTTTCAGCCTCCTGAGTAGCTGGGACTACAGGCGCCTGCCACAACACCTGGCTATTTTTTGGTTGCAGTTTGGCCAGAACTGGGTTTGAATCCATCACTCTTGGTATATGGGGCCGGCGCCCTACCCACTGAGCGACAGGCATTGCCCCCGACAGGATTTCTTGAGCTCAGGAGTTCAAGACCAGCCTAAGTAAGACGGAGACCTCACTTCTACCAAAAATAGAAAAAGACAGCCAGGCGTTGTGGTGGGTACCTGTAGTCCCAGCTACTTGGGAGGCTGGGGCAAGAGAAACTCTTGAGCTCAGGAGCTTGAGGTTGCTGTGAGAGCTATGAAGCCACAGCACTTCACTCAGGGTGACTGAGACTCTGTCTCAAAAAGAAAAACAAAAACAAAAAACCCCCCCAAAACCCCAAAACACTTTCTTCTATTCTGTAGGTTATCTTTTTCACCTTTCTTAATAATGTCCTTTGAAGCACAATAGTTTTGGGTCTAATTTTTCTATTCTTTTCTTTGGCTGCTTATGCTTTATGTGTCATACATGGCTAAGAAACCAAGGGCACAAAGATACTTCTGTGTTTTCTTCTGAGAGTTTTATAGTGTTAGCTCTTACACTTAGGTTATTTATTTATTCAGAGATAGGGTCTAGCTATGTCATCTGGGCTAGGGTGCAATGGTGTTATCATAGCTCACTGTAGCCTCAAAGTGGGGCTCAAGTGATTCATTCTCCTGCCTCAGCCTCCTGAGTAGCTAGGACTATAGGTACACATAACCATGCTTGCCTAATTTTTCTTTTCTTTCTTTTTTATTTTTCAATTTTTTCTATTTCTTTCTTTCTTTTTTTTGTAGAGATGGGGCCTCACTGTTGCATACTCTGGTCTTGAACTCCTGATCTCAAGCAATTCTCCTGCCTTCGCTCCTAAAGTGCTAGGATGACAGATGTGAGCCACTATGCCCAATCACTTTGACCTATTTAAATTTTTTTTTTATGTCTTGTTAGATAGGGGTCTGACTTAGTTCTTTTGCCTTCAAATATCTATTAATTTTCTAAGTAATTTTTGCTTCTATTTAAAAATGTGCAAAGTATTAGAAAGTAACTAATGTAATTCAAAGGAAATAAGCTATTTTTTTTTTTTGAGACAAGAGTCTTGCTCTAGTGCTTTGACTAGAGTGGAGTGGTATTCATCACAGTTCACTGCAACCTCAAATTCCTAGCTCAAGCGATCCTCCCATCACAGCCTCCCAGAGTGAAAGGATTACAGGCATGAGCCACCGTGCCCAGCCTATTTTTAACAGATACAGGGTCACTCTTGCTCAAATTGGTTATCAAATCCTGAGGTCAGGCTGGTCTTTAAATCCTGACCTCAAGAGATCCTTCTGCCTCAGCCTCTCAGAGTACTAGGATTAGAGCTGTGAGCCACCACATCCAGCCTGAAATACAATATTAATAATAAAGTAAGGACTCAGAGAGCTGGGCGTTATGGCAGGCGCCTGTAGTCCCAGTTACTCTGGAGGCTGAGGTAAGAGAATTGCCTAAGCCCAGGAGTTGGAGGTTGCTGTGAGCTGTGTGATGCCATGGTATTCTACCGAGGGCAATAAAGTGAAACTCTTGTCTCTAAAAAAAGTAAGGACTCAGAATTTACTGGTTTCTAGGTTCTAGTCTACGTGACTCTGGTTCTCATCTAAAGGAGACTAGCAAATCTGTTTTGCTTAACTTTGTAATCACTGGCGCATCGTAGCTTAGTAAAACTGTCTGAAACACCAGCAGTCCATAGGTTTTTGTGTTTTAAAAGGACATTTTCAAAAATCGAACTGCCTGAGTTGATTCTGAATTCTTTAGTTGGCAATTGGTAGTCTCAACATGAAGCAAACGTAGTTTTTAACCAATAGTGAAGAGTACATTTTATATGTCTTATTTTAGCATTACTTTCTCTCCTTATTTTTATAGCTATGATTGGACAGCCGATATTTTCAGCTTTACCCTCTTATTTCATGGCATTTATTGACTTGGCTTTAGTCAATTGTAGTTATTACACTTGAATCCTGTTCTTTCATCACCCATAATTCTTTCTTGCCTGTTTGTAACTAGAAGTGTGGAGTTATTTTATTCAGAAGTGGTCAGTGAAATCAATCATCACAACAGAAAAAATATCTCAAATCGGCAAATTTTGGCTTCATCTACCTCATTTTTAAAATTAGTGCACTGCCAACTGAGCTTTTCTGGTGGAGAAAATATTGGCTACCTTTGAAAATGATGTAGACAAAAAAAAAATTTTAAAAGGCAGAGAGAGCAGTGTGCCTAGATTCCTCAATGACATTCAGACCTAAGGCTATTCTCCAACCTGGCCACCGTGGAACTGCCATTCTAACAAGCAGATGCTGTAAGCAAGAATGTGAATTATTAATGCACCATAGCATTGTCACCAACAGACCACAAAATCTATTTTAAAAATTCTTTTACATACATAGTAGCTTCTGCTGTGGCATCGTGTGCTCTCAAAGCTGCAGCTACATTTTAGAAAACACTGATGAAGCCATTACTGCTCTGTCCATTTGTTCATAGTATATATCATTATTCAAGAAATTTAAGAACCATAATGATGGAAAATCACACAGAAAGAAAAGAAAAGGAACATGGACTCTGTCAGAAACAAGGGCTACATTTTTATTCAAGAGGTCCCTAATGATGGAAAATCACAGTGAAAGGCAGAGGCGAAACCGGGATTCCATAAAGGACCTGACACACATCAGTAGTACAAGTAGGAGAACAGTCACAGCAGACACATAAAAATAAAGAAAAACAAAATTAACGAGAGACAAGCTGTACTGGGGCTGACGCACAAAACAGCAACAAATCACAGCAAATTCTGAAGATTAATTTCAAAGAATCTTCTGAAATAAGCAAGGAGACAGACAGCATCAATATTAATGAAGCTGAAATGGAGCTCCAAAAGAGCCCCAGCATAAAATGGCACATGAAATGTTTTGTTTTTAAATGGATTGTAGATTGGATCACAGGACCATCAGGAAAATGAAGGGACATTCACAGGAACATCATAACAGGGCCAGCTGTGTGATAAGCAATTACAACATCAGTGCTAAAATCGCCAATGTAAGAGAAAAACATCGGTGTTGAAATAAAAGAAAATGTCAACAGTCTGCAGATGAGGTAGAAGAAAGTGAATAATAGATTGTATTGAGGCTCAATAGCCTGCACTGTGTCAATATCAAATGTCTTTGATAAAACAGACCGAGCAGACAATAGGCATTGGAAGAAAGATCCGAATTTGATTCCATCTTGTATTGCACTCAATTTCCCTTCAGACGGTCAGTGGAGACAGCCCTGGAATCAGCCCCGTGTTTCCATTGCTTAAACTACTTGCTAGTTGTAGAATGGATGCTTTGGGGAGCTGTATAACTGTGATAGGTTCCTAGAGTTCTGCAGATATATGTATTTCTTAAGCATCCTTATAAATCGCATTTTAAAATAAATAGTTTCAATGTGTTAATAGCATTGGCTACTTAGAGGAATGGTATAGTCCTGGTTTTTATAAAATGTAGGTGTTGATATTAAAGGCATGTGGTCACATTCTCATTGGTTATGGGGCCCCAGCACGCTGACCTCTGCCCAGGTCCCCATGCTGTGTTAGCAAGGTATCCTGACAATTCCACTTGGTATCTGCATCACTGTGTGTACCACAGAGGGAGAAAATAACACCCACTTTGAGCTTTTTTCTCCTCTTCTAGCTCTACATTTATGATTGTAGGTTGTTGAGGTATTTTAACCACTAGCTGAGCCAAAGCCTGTTTGGAGTGGAAGGAAGAGCATAGTGAGGATCACTTTCCGTTCACAGTTCGAAAAGCAAGTCATGTCTGGCTCAAAACAGCCCAAGAAGCCAGTTTCTTTGCCAGCCTCTTCCAAAAAGATGGGTGGGAAGTTATGGGGTGTTTCTGGAGAACTTAAACTAGGGAGGCTTCTTACAAACCTTTGCTCTCTGCATTACTGCATGGGAATAATATTAGCATTGTGGTGGTTTTAAATTATGCTCACAGGTTCTTTGCCACTCTTCCCTTTAGGAGTGACAC
This sequence comes from Galagoides demidoff, assembly GCA_963574575.1. NCBI lineage: Eukaryota > Metazoa > Chordata > Mammalia > Primates > Galagidae > Galagoides > Galagoides demidoff. The sequence goes on from CAUYQV010117090.1 coordinate 4,235, forward strand.
TTAATTCCTCTCTCCTTCATAGCTGGCTGGACTTCATGACAAATAGGTGATGAAAATGATGGGTCCTGACTTTAAAGACTAGGTCATAAAAAGCCCTTATGCGTCTTCCTTGCACTTTCTTGAATTCCTTACTGAGGAAGGCAGTTGCCATCTCATGAGGACACTCAAGCCATCCTATGAAAAGACCCCCTGGTGAGGAACAGAAGCCTCTTACCAACAGCCTGGAATAAGTGAGATCTTTTGCAAAGAATAGTAGCAATGAGCCGTCCTCTAGCCCTAGTCAGCTTTCAGCTTTCAGAGGACTGCAGCTCTGGATTGAGTTGGGTTGGGATAGTGATGGGGAGAAGAAAACAGATAATTTTGTAGCCTAAAGGTATAATTGATAAACAGTCTAGAATGTGATTCTATCTTTCTTTACTAGACTCTCCCCACTAAATTTTCCTGTTCTACTTTCTCAGGGAAAGTAAATGCCACTAGCCTGGAATTCTCTCAATGTCGGTAACAAACCTATAGCCTGCACTGTACCTATAACCTCTGTTCCTCCAGCATCAGTGGAAAAGGCCTCCACTCTCTCCGGTAAGGCGTCCCCTTATCCTAGATTCCATTCTCTTCTTTCTCAGAGAACTTAAACTACTACAGCTTATTCCTATTCTTAACTTTAATCTATCTCTATTGGCTCCTTTCCATTGCTATTTAAGTGTCTCTCATTTTAAAGGTTCTTTGAAATACAAAGTAGTGAGTACAACTAAATTGAATTAACTTATAAAACCCAGGAAGAGCTTTAATGAAAGAACCTGACTCCTTCAACTACAATAAGCATCTTCCTAGAGAGCCTTTGTGCCTCATATGCCAATGATTCGTTCATTCAAGACAAATATTTGTTAAGCACTGTCTGGGATAGTGAAGGAAAGGAGGACATATTTTCATTTATTCCAGCCTCATCAAGAGCGAGACCCTCATCTCTACTAAAAATAAAGCTTAGCTCCAAAATTCCAACTGGAATATATATATTTGTGAATGTCTTAGTTAGAAAGTTAGAGAGCCAAGCAAGTTTTCCTTGTAGTTGGGAGGTAAACCCATAAATAAGGACTGAAATGCTCAGCCATTTGGATGAAGCATTCTACCAAAACCATTTATTCTACTCTTTGTCAATAAGAAACAGAATCAGGAAAGAAGGAAGGAAGGCAGGCAGGCAGGAAGGCAGGCAGGCAGAGAGGCAGGGAGGGAGGGAGGGAGAGACTTGTAATCCTAGCACTCTGGGAGTCTGAGGGGAGTGGATTACCTGAGCTTACAGGTTCGAGACCAGCCTGAGCCAGAGTGAGAGCTCTCTCTAAAAATAGCTGGGCATTGTGGTAGCACCTATAATCCCAGCTATTTGGGAGGCTGAGGCAAGAGAATCACTTGAGCCCAAGAGTTAGAGGTTGCTGTGAGCCGCGATGCCACAGCACTCTACCAAGGATGACAAAGTGAGATTCTGTCTCAAAAAATAAGAAAAAAAAGAAAAGAAACAAATCTAGGCTGAGCATGGTGGCTCATACCTGTAACTAGCACTTTGGGAGGCCAAGGAGGGAAGATTACCTGAGCCCAGGAATTTGAGACCAGCCTGACCTCCTCTCTACAAAACATAATCTTTCTCTCTACCAACAAGAAAGAAAGAAAGGAAGGAAGGAAGGAAGGAAGGAAGGAAGGAAGGAAGGAAGGAAGGAAGGAAAGAAGGAAGAAGGAAAGAGAGAAAGAAAGAGAAAGGAAGATAGGAAGGAAGGAAGGAAAGAAAGAAAATTACCAGATGTGGTGACATGTGCTTATTCTCCCAGCTGCTAGGAAGGCTGATGCAAGAGCCACTTGAGCCTAGGAGTTTGAGGCTACTATGAGCTATGATCATGCCCTTACACTTCAGCCTGGACTACAGAGCAAGACCACAAACAAACAAAAAATATAATAAAACACATCTATATCCAAACATATAGCCATATTCTCAGATACTCAGATATCCTGTAGTTGAAGATGAATTGATTCAATTTAAAGAACTGATTTCTTAAGAAAAAAAGCATGTATAAGAGCATTAGAAATACTTTTCTGGCTGAAGACATGCAAGACAGATATCCTAGAAATGACATAACATTGTTGAGAGAAAGTAAAGATCTAAATAAAAGTTTATGGAGTTGAAGATGCAATATTGCTAAGATGTCAGTTCTCCCCCAAATTGATCTATAGATTAAATGCACTCACACTTAAAACTTCAGCAGCCAAAACAACCAAAAAAGAAAGTTTCAACAAGAAAGTTGAAAGAATTATACTGTAAAATAGGATTTCAAGGCTTTATAAAGCTTCAGTAACCAAGACAATTACCTGATACCTTGAGGTATATTGGCACAAAGATAGACAAAGAGATTAATGAGGTAGAATAGAAAGAAACAGGGGCTCATCTATATCGACAACTGATTTTTGACAAAGGTATAATGGTAATTGAAGATAATTTTTACAACAAATTGTTCTGGAACTTTTGGATATCTATATGCAAAACAATAAATGCATGAATATATATGTCAAAACTTATCAAGTTGTTTTTTTGTTTTTTTAGGTTTGTTTGAGACAGAGTCTCACTTTGTCAAACTTGGTACAGTGCTGTGGCGTCATAGCTCACAGCAATCTCCAACTCTTGGGCTCAAGTGATCCCCTTGCCTTAGCCTCCCAAGTAGCTGGGACTATAGGTGCCACCACAATGCCTGGCTGGTTTTTCTATTTTTAGTAGAAATGGGGTCTCGCTCTTGCTCAGGCTGGTCTCCAAGTCCTGAGCTCAAGCAATCCCCCTGCCTCAGCCTCCCAGAGTGTTAGGGAGGCGTGTGCCACCGTGCCCGGCCTAAGTTGTATATTTTAAATATGTGCAGTTCATTGTATGTCATTTATACCTCAATATAGCTGCTTAAAAAACATTAATATCCAATTCTGAAAAGTCAACATGTAATTGTCAGATGATATTGTCAGAAGGCTTCTAGAGCATAACTGAAATGTCACCTGGGTTAGGATCTCCTGTGAATGGATGAACACAAAAGGACAGAATCTAGTCAAAGCTACCCTTCCCCTTGGTAAATTCCCACCAGGCTAAATTCAGATGCTAACATTAGATTATCTTTCTTTGGACATGAGAAATTTTAGAATTGGTGATTAGAACCAGTTGTGACTTTGCTAAAAGGATAGATTTTGACTTTGAGATGAGAAAAATAATCCTCCAAAATAAATTTTGATTTTAGAATAATCCAATTTATCCAGACATTCTTTATCTACCATCCTTCATAATCAAAGTTTGCATTTTTCTATTAGCCTGAAAATCCTATTAATTTAATATCTAATCATGCTTGGGGAATTAAATTGATTTCCTAGAATCACTCAAAGGAAAATTCTAAGGGCAGCAATTTAGCTTTAATCTACTCTGACGGCATAATATAGATTAGAATAACAATGGAGGTTGGTTTAGTGGTCAAGAAGTTTGTCATTCAAACTTCTGAATGTTCATCAAGAAATGAATAGATAAAATATGGCATAGACATTCCATGTTACCTTATTCAGCCTTAAAAAGAGAATGAAATTTTTGGTGTGCACTACAACATGGATGAATCTTGAAAACACGCTAAGTGAAACAAGCCAGGCACAAAGGGACATGTGTTACGTGATTCTACTTATATGAGCACATAGAACAGTCAAATTCCTAGAGACAGAAAGTAGAGTCGTGATTACCAGAGGCTTGGGAAAGGGGAAAATGGGGACTTATTGTTTGATAGGTAGAGTTTCACTTGAGACTGATGAAAATGTTCTAGAGACGGATTGTAGTGGTGGCTGTACACCAGTGTGAATGTACTTAATGCCACCAAGTTGCATTCTCATAGTGGTTAAGTGGTAAATTTTATGATACATATATTACCACAATTGATAATTTTTAAAATGCCTGGTTGAAAACCACTTCTGCCATTTAAAAGTTATGAAATCTTGGGCAATATTGGAGCCACAAATTTTTCCTACACCAATAGGAGTCATTATATCTGTCTCACAGAGTTCTTGTGAGAATTAAATGAAATAAATTATGTAACATATTTATACCTTTTTTTGCACAAAATAACTGCAGAAATGGCAGCTACTATGATGAACCTATGTTCATTTACCTTTGTATTGCCAAGGTCAATAGTTTGTTTAATAAAGGAATGAGCGACGAATTATAGGACGCTTTGTCTGGTGGATCTGAAATGTTAGAACAGTAACAATAAAAATGACTACTGATATTTGTATAACAATTCAGAGTTTTGCAGAGAGCTTTCACAGATGTCACCTCTTTTGAATGTCACAGTGACAAATGAGCAGGGCAGGCTTGAGCCTATGTGCTGTTAGTAACCACCAGCTAGGCACAGCAGGGCAGCAATTAGGACGGTTGATATGCTGGAAGAGTGGAGTATATACAACCAATTTATAACTTGAAACCCACGTTCAGTTCTCAGTCTAGGGTCTTTTCCATAGCTGCAATGTGAAATTACCAACAGGATGGAAAAGGCATAGAATGTGAGTATGTGTGTAAAAGGTTGGTGGGTGGCAGCACAGATGGGTTGCTTTGCCCTACACATCTTCTTTTTCCTGACACCTAGAAGTTAGCTATGATGCCTCTGGCAATTAAGACTTGAGATAAGGTATCTTTTGATAGTGAAGCAAAAGAGAGCAAGAAAGAGAGAAATCTGACATTGATTTACCACAAAGGAAGAAGGAGCATTGTCCTTCTTTTGCCGTAAAGCAGCCCTGGAGCAGTAAGGGGAGGCTGTCCCCGACTTACTTCTCCTATTGCCTAAGCCACTGTTCTCCTCGACACGTATAAGATATTGCAGTCTATATAGTGGGGAAGGTGGACAAGCAAAATCAGAAAATAGAACTAATGTGAACTGGACCAGTTAGCATTGAGATGGTGATTTTTGCTAGAAACTGAGTAGGACAGTGGCTTAAGCACTAAGTGAGGAACGCACAGGCTGAGATGAGTGAGACTGTCTTCCTTTATGCTCCAAGAGTATTCTGCAGCAAGGACAATAAGGCTGCACAATTTCCCCTGCGTTATGATCTGGCAACGTTCTGTAATTCTCTGCTCTTGTCTTTTTATTTGTTTTTACTGACTAGATTTTTGGAAGTATTAGCTCCTACCTACAAAAGGAATTTCTACCCTTAAATCCCACAGCTGAAGTGTGTACCAAATTCTCATTTCCTTTAAAATGTAAGGATCAGTCACAAGAAAGCTGGATAGCCATGCAATCATCCCCAAAAGTGCTTGAAGCCAAGCTTTAGGGAGATGATTTCAACCTCAAACCGTATGGCAAGCGCACAGTTCTCCCAAAGCCTCATCATGACAGAGATGATCTTCCTGTAGTCTCTTTTGTTGTGCGTCTGCCTAAGATGCTCTTTCCGGCTCTAATGAGTGAGGCCACAGACACATGTCACCGCTCCTTTCTCTTTACTCCTCTGACCTCAGATAGCATGCAGCCAGGTTCTGTCTCCATCGTTACTGCAGAAAGTGCTATCTTTAGAGAAAGATGCCTTTTGCAATCTTGTTAGAACTCCAGCTGGTCTGGAGAAGGTTGCAACTCTTTATTTGGGGGTATCTTTAAAAAAGCAACACTCTACAAGTACCTATTTCTATATGTAGAATTCCCCCAAGTCCTTAACTGCTATGCTCAAAAACATAGTTAGGGGACATAAATGCTGCAAGTAAGATCTGAAATGCTCGATGTTAAGAATTACAAAAATATTGGCCAAGCAATGGTGGCTCGCGCCTGTAATCCTAGCACTCTGGGAGACCTAGGCAGATGGATCACTTGAGCTCAGGAGTTGGAGACCAGCCTGAGCAAGAGCGACACCCTGTCTCTACCAAAAATAGAAAAACTAGCCTGGCATGATGGTGAGTGCCTGTGATCCCAGCTACTTCAGAGGCTGAGGCAGGGGGATTGCTTGAGCCTCCCAGGACACAGAGGGAGACTCTGTCTCAAAACAAACAAACAAACAAACAAAAAATCATAAAAATGTTATTAATTATACATGGTAAAAATCTTCAAAATCAACAGGAACTTCCTTTTTTTCCTGAAAAGCTACTAGTATTTATTTATTTATTTTTGAGACAGAGACTCATGTCACCCTTCATAGAGTGTCGTGGTGTTATAGCTCACAGCAACCTCCAACTCTTGGGCTTAAGCTATTCTCTTGCCTCAACCTCCCAAGTAGCTAGGACTACAGGCACCAGCCACAATGCCTGGCTATTTTTTGCTGCAACTGTCATTGTTGTTTAGCTGGCCCAGGCTGGGTTTGAACCCGCCAGCCTCAGTGCATGTGGCTCGTGTCGTAACTGCTGTGCTACGGATGCTGAGCTGAAAAACTACTAGTTTTAAACACAGAAACTTCTTGAATGGACATTTATGTGACACAATATATTTTCAGACCACATCAAATTGTTGTTTTACTGAAAGATATAGAGAAAATGTCATATGGATGTGAAATTTTGATAGTTTTTAAGGCTATTTATGTCTCTATCAGGAAAATAAATGTATGGGCCTAGATGTCCAGAGAAAGTATCTGATCTCAATAGTCATAGAGACACTACTTTTGCTACTTGTGTGTTAAAAAGCACCTGAGGCATACAGAACACTGATGACAGACGGTGGCAATAAGGTCATGGTGCCTGTTCATAGAACAGGCCCCTCTGGAGAAATGGAGCTCAAGATAGGAGGGGCTCTTCAAAGAGTTTGAAGGCAGAGCCCCCTGTGTTAGGAGGAAAAGGCTCTTAGAGAGGAGATAGGATTCGCAAACTTTGAGGGGAGGACAAGGTGGCTTATATAACAGAAGAAGATGCTGGAGGAGTACATGGGGAATATACAGGGTGGCCATAAAGTTTGCATGAAATTTAAAACAGACAACTATTTAACAGTTTGCTGGGCTGCCATAACAAAGTGCCACAGACTGTGGTTAAACAGATATTTCCTCATAGTTCTGGAAATCGGAAATCTGAGATCAAGATGTTAGCTGGGGCTTGGCGCCTGTGGCTCAATTGGCTAAGGCGCCAGCCACGTACACCTAAGGTGGCAGTTTTGAATCCCCAGCCCCGCCCGCCAAACAACAATGATGGCTGCAACCAAAAAATGGCCCGGCGTTGTGGCAGGCGCCTGTGGTCCCAGCTACTTGGGAGGCTGAGGCAGGAGACTCGCTTGAGCCCAGGAGGTGGAGGTTGCTGTGAGCTGTGATGCCATGGAACTCTACCCAGAGGGATAGCTTGAGGCTCCTTAACAAAAAAAAAAAAAAAAAAAAAGATGTTAGCTGGGTTGTTTTCTTCTGAGACCTCTGTCCTTAGCTTGTAGATGGCCATCTTTCCCCCGTATCTTCACATGGTCTCCCTTCTTTGTCTCTCTGCGTCCTACTCTCTTCTTATAAAAGGAGCAGTCGTATTGGCTTACAGCCCTATTCGTTAGGCATCATTTTACCTTAATTACCTCTTTAAAGGTCCTGTCTCCAAATATAGTCACACTCTGAGGCATTGGGAAGTTAGACTCCAACATATGAATTTTGCGGCGACAAGATTCAGCCCATAGCAGTGAGCATTCCCTGCAGGCGCGTGGTGACAGGAAAGTACAAGGTGATCACTAAATGTCTGCTGCAGCGAGAGCGTGACGCACTCCTTGGAGAGTGAACAGAGATGGGGCTGTGGGGCTGGACAGGTGGAAGGGGCTCATAGGCTTACGGGGCTTCTCTGCCAAGCTAAGGAGTTGGATTTTATCCTGGAGACCAGGAGCCTAGAGCCATGGAAAGTTTTAAATTATGGAACCGAATTTGTATTTTCAAACGCTCCGTCTGCAGTATGGAGACAGGATTTGAGAAGGGGAAAGAGTTTGAAGGCAGAGAAACTAGTTAGGAAAATACAGGTGACTCCAGCAAGACTATATGAGCTGGAAGGGGAAGTTTTTAGGACATTTTGTAGAGACTGTAAGGGAGTAGCTGGTGTGGAAGGACCCGAGGCTGTAAATGTGGAAGTTGACAGGATAAAATGCTGAAGGAGGCCGAAGGGGCACAAAGGCACAGAGAAAGAGACAGGGGAGACAGGAGGACAGATGGAAGGGGGAGGAAAGACTCAGGGAGGTTTGCAGATGGGAGAGAATTAAAGGCCTCTCTTTTGTTGTTGCTTCTGCTAAGGGAACAGCGGCTACAGTCTGGGACCTGTGGAGAAGGGTAAAGGTTTGGAGTGGTCACTGTGAATAGAATGGGAGTAACACAATGTCTGCACCTCCTGAAACCCCAGCAGAGGTGAGGCTTTCCTGAGCATGTGAAGACGGCAGAGGCAGTAATCCTGGCACTGAGAAATTGAACTGGGTTGTTTTGTGTTAGGACAGTTGACAGGATCGAGGAGGCTGAAGTCCTAGGCTGAGAGGATTGAGTAGGCTGGTGAGACGGTGCCTGGCAACTTGAGATCCAGGTGTGGATGAGAAGGAAAGCTGCCAGGAAGGGGCCTGAAGAACTAAGACTCTAGTGGTAGGGATGAGGCTGAGGTGCAGATTTCATGACAGGTAACACACTTGGAATGAAGGAACCTGGAGTGTGGTGGTGGAAAAAGGGGGCTTCTGATGAAAGATTTCAGAGGAAAAGCAGTGTCAGGTCGTGACAAGGTTTCAAAGCCAGCCTGAGACGGGAGGAGATAGGCGCTGAGGTTATATAGGAGAAATTTGTATTAGACCTAAAGGAAACATTTCCTAATAGTTCTGTCAACATGGCGCTATTATTTGGTCCTTTTCAACTTTGGGTTTAGGAAAATATTGGAAACCTCTGTTCCCTAAGGAAGATGAAAGTGAGAAGATAGACCTCTGAAATGCAAGTACATCTGGGGATTGTTAATTATATGTAAAAACAAAAGCACCCTCAAAACCAGAAACAGGACAGGGGAGGTAAGCACTCTGCCTTTTGCTATGTTAAATAACTAGCTAGAAAAGAATTCTTTGCCCAAGTCTTCATAATAAGGCAATTTTATTTGGTTTATACTTCCTATAAATCTTGAAACAAGAGAACTTTTATTTAAGTTTTGTTATATAAATCCCCCCCCCTGCTCCTGAAAAACAGCTTGAATTCTCTTTTATGTTCTTGTCATCCTCCTGGGGTTATGAGTTTGATTAGTAGAATGGACCTGTAATTTCTAACTTCACACTCTACACTTCATCTAAGTATTCATTATGGCCCTAATTTCTCACTCCAGAAATTGGTTTTCCTTTAGACAGCTTTCTTTTCTAAAATAAAGTCTATAATCTCAAAGTAAAAACTAAAAAACAAAATCAAACTAAATACAAAAACTTTAACCTTATTTAAGGGAGTCTATAGAAATCTTCGAAGTGAATAAAAGTGTAACTATTGATAGTATTATTTATAATTGCCTAAAAATGAAAATACCCCAATTGTCTATGCGTAAATGAATGAATAAATAAAATGTGACATATCTATATAATTGAATATCATTTGGCAATAAGAAGAAATGAAGTATAGATACATCCTGAACATTGATGAATTTCAAAAACAGTACGCTAAGTGTGATGATTCATTTCCTATGTCAAATTGGTTGGGACCTGGGATGCCCAGATTAAACATTATTTCTAGGTCTGTCTGTGAGGGTGTTTCTGGATAAGATTAGCATTTGTATGGTACAAGGGGCCTGAGTACAGCAGATTGCCCTCCCCCCAGTGTGAGAGAGCATTATGCAATCTGTGGGGAAGGCAGCCATTCTCTCTGCCTGAATGCTTGACCTGGGACATCAGTCTTCTCCTGTCCTGGACTGGGACCTATACCATCCCTGGTCTCCAGATTGCAGAGGTCAGACTGTGGGACTTCTCAGCCTCCAGGATCACGTGAGCCAATTTCTTATAATAAATGTCATCTTTGGCTCGGTGCCTGTGGCTCAATCGGCTAAGGCGCCAGCTACATACACCTAAGGTGGCAGGTTTGAATCCCCAGCCCGGGCCCGCCAAACAACAATGATGGCTGCAACCAAAAAATGGCTGGGCGTTGTGGCAGGTGCCTGTGGTCCCAGCTACTTGGGAGGCTGAGGCAGGAGACTTGCTTGAGTCCAGGAGTTGGTGGTTGCTATGAGCTGTGATGCCATGGCACTCTTCCCAGGGGGATAGCTTGAGGCTCTGTCTCAAAAAATAAAAATAAAAAATAAAAAAAAATGTCATCTTTCTAAGTCTCGCTCACCTTTTCTCCTTCATGAGAGGGACACATTTCCAACTCTCTTTGGAAGTGTTCTAAACTTTCTCTTTGGAAAAAAAAAAAATCTCGTCTCTGTACCTCCATCCATCTTATTGGTTCTGTTTTCTAGAGATAAAAGCATACACTATTTGACATATAGGGCACGCTACATAGAAATAAAACATTTCCTGCAAGTTAATTCCCCCGTGGCTAGTTTATTTTGTGAGAGAACTTTACAACCATGGACTTGAAGGGACAATGATAGTTCAAAAACTAAAAAGGCCTCTGAGTCCTAATGTCTTCTGGGCAAGAAGTAAGGTGAAAAAACTATTCAACTTCAAACGTGGGCCACTTCTTATGGAACAGGAAGAATGACTCAGAGGGCAGAGCCAAGGGCTTGGGGAATTGGGAGAGCTACTCTTAGCAAGCAGAACTGGGCCTTAATCAAGGCACTTCTGATCTCTCAGTTGGAGGAAATGACAATATATGTCTGTTGAATTTCAGAATTGCTATGGTCTGGTGGCTGATACGTCCCCCCACCCCTTTTTTTGAAGGGAGGTGGTTATCTTCTCCATTTTTAACCACTGTGTTTTTGGGCGCATGTGGGGCAGATAGTCTTTTTTTTGAGACAGACAGAATCTCACTTTGTAACCCTTGGTAGAGTGGTATGGTGTCATAGCTCACAGCTACCTCCAACTCTTGGGCTCAAGCAATTCTCTTGCCTCAACCTCCCAAGTAGCTGGGACTACAGGTGCCCACCACAAAACCCGGTTATTTTTAGAGACAGGGTCTCACTCTTGTTCAGGCTGATCTTGAACTCCAGAGCTCAGGCGATCTACCCATGTCGGCATTCCAGAGTGCTGGGATTACAGGCGTGAGCAGATAGTCTTCCTAAATCGCATGTCTTCGCAAACATAGTGTCAAACCTAAGAGAACATACCTAAAGAGGCTCCTCTGCTCCTTGATCTTATTTAGGTAATAAGATTCTGGACTTTGAGTTGATGCTACACTAATATGATCCTTCAGGATTCTGAGGGCCAGGCATGGTGGCTCACCCTTGTAATCCCAACACTTTGAGAGGCCAAGGAGGGAGGATTACTCAAACCCAGGAGTTCCAAACCAGCATGGGCAATAAAGTAAGTTCCCATCTCTCAAAAAAAAAAAAAAATATATATATATATAGCAGGACATGGTGGTACACACCTGCGGTCCTAGTTACTCAGGAAATTGAGGCAGGAGAATTGCTTGAGCTTAGGCCTTCCAGGCTACAGTGAGCTGCGTTGATGCCACGGCACTCCAGCCTGAGGGACAGAATGAGACTGTCTCTAAAGGAAACCAGAAAAACAAAAACCAAGAACAACGGGACTTGTAATTTTAGAGTACTATTCAAGAGACTTTGTTTATATTAAATAGGAGTAGATCTTTATTTTATACACAATGTTAATTATATAAATAGTCAAATCCTTGATTTCTCCTAGTCTCAGTAGACTTTTATTGAACCTAATTTCTTCTTTTAGTATCTGTTATTCAAATAACAGAATGATGTTTGTTGCTTATTTTGATAATACATTTCTATGAAGAAATCTTTTGTTCTCATGACTCACAGGATTCTTTGGTTGGCTTAATACTGTCGTGAAATATGACCAAAACCCATTCATTACATTATACTTTCTTTTTTTTTTTTGAGACAGAGTTTCACTCTACCCTCGGTAGAGTGCCATGGCATCATACCTCACAGCAACTTCCAGCTCTTGGGCTTAGGCAATTCTCTTGCCTCAGCCTCCTGAGTAGCTGGGACTAAAGGCACCTGCCACAATGCCAGGCTATTTTTTGTTGCAGTTTGGCCTGGGCTGGGTTCGAACCTGCCACCCTCGGTACATGGGGCCAGTCTCCTACTCACTGAGCCAAAGGTGCCGCCCATACATTACACTTTCTTTAAAGTTCATTTTTGTGATGGAGATATAAAGTGGAACAGAAGATAGATGCATTTGATAAGCACAACATTCCTGAGACTTTGACTTTTAAGAAAATAATGTGGATTAGAAGGCTAGCATTAAAATATCTTCAATAGCACACTTCAAAGCCCTGTATCCAAGATACAGTCTGTAGTTAAAAGAACAGTGACATTTCTATACTTTCCTAAGACAGCTCATTTCAATTTCTTCACAACAGATTGAGTAGTTGTATTTAGCTAACAATTCTATACAATGGAGTCTCTAGCATTCTTTTTTGCAGGATAGCTTTATATAAACAAGAGCAATGGTTTTTAAGCCACACTTGCTTCTTTCATTTGCTTGCTCTAGACTTCTGCAATTCATCATCTGGCTCTTGTTAGGGTTATTTTTCCATTCGGTTGGGACTTTACTACACTTTGTGTACATTAACAGAAATATTGGTAGAGACAGCAGTAGTGAGAAGAGTTTGTTGGACAAATCCCTGTAGGATCTTGCCTTTGTCCACTGGCACCATGCGCCCTGTGCTCTGCTCTGGCCACATGCAGCTATTTATCGTGACTGTGTGAGTGAGTTGTGCTCTTGCATTTGTCTGAGGCTTGTCCCCCATGTCACTTAACTTCTACTCAATCTTTACAATTCAGCATAATTGTCTCCAGCCCCAGGGCACCCTCCAGTTAGCTTCAGTCTTGGTACAGTATTGCATTTTACTCACCTCCCCTGTGGGCTCACTTACCATATTGACCCCTTTGTCTCTCTTCCCCATTAGACTGTGCAGGAAAGGAATTACATTTTATCTATATTTATCTCCTGTCCCTCAACAGAGTACCTGGCATAGCATTGGTTCAATAAGTCCTTGTTAGCTTGTTAAAGGAGAAAAAGAAAGGGAAGCCTTTCTGTCTTAGAGGAAAATGAAGTCAAGCCTTAGAAAGGCACCTTCAGGGTGGCACCTGTGGCTCAAAGAAGTAGGGTGCCAGCCCCATATGCTGGAGGTGGTGGGTTCAAACCCAACCCCAGCTAGAAACTGAAAAAAAAAAAAAAGGGTACCTTCATAAGGAACCATAGGAAAACACTATCTTTCTCTTCTAAACAGTTTTATTGAGAGATCATTCACAATTTGTATAATTCACTTCTTAGGGTCTTTATGCACTATGATGAGCTGGTGGAGGTAGTTAAATTTATACTCCTTCAGGCTATAACACATATCACAAGTAGTGGGGTTTTTTTTGTAGAGACAGAGTCTCACTTTATTGCCTTCCATAGAGTGCTGTGGCGTCACAGCTCACAGCAACCTCCAGCTCTTGGGTTTAGGCAATTCTCTTGCCTCAGCCTCCCAAGTAGCTGGGACTACAGGCACATGCCACAGTGCCCGGCTATTTTTTTGTTGCAGTTTGGCCAGGGCCGGGTTTGAACCTGCCACCCTTGGTATATAGGGCTGGCACCCTACTCATTGAGCCACAGGCACCACCCCCTTTTTTTTTTTTTAAACACTTTTATGTTTCCAAACATGTTAAAAAATAGTCAATATCCTTAGAATTTTTAAAAGCCCTTTTTGTCTAACACAGTGGTCCTCAAATTTTAGCTGCCTCAAAATCACCTTGAGGGTTTAATGCATAGATTATGCTCAGAGTTTCTGATCCAGAGAGTCTGGGTGGGTCTAAGAATTAGCATTTCTAACAAGTTTCCAAACAGAGCTAATACTACTGGTTGAGGGACCACATTTTGAGAAGGACTGGTCTCTGGGTTTCAGTAGTTATCAGCATTTTACCTTACCCATCACCTACCCCTTCTTCCTTCCTTTCTATAGTTTCTAAAAGTAAATTTCTTTCCTGACTTTGGTAACAAGGTGATACTGGCTTCACAGAATGTGTTGGGGAAGGATTGCTTTCTTCTTGATGTTATGAAATAATTTCTGCAGTATAGGTACTAATTTCTCTTTGTAGGTCTGGTAAAACTTGGCTGTGAAACCATCTGGTCTGGAACTTTTTTTCTTTGGAAGGTTTTTTACTGCTATTTCAATTTCATCACTTGATATTGGTCTGTTTAGGAGTTCTGTGTCTTTCTGACTGAACCTAGGGAGGTTATGTGTTTTCAAGCATTCATCCATTTCCTCAGTGTAAAAAAAAGGGTACCTTTATAGGGAGGTATTATTAGAGGTTATTATAGTATTTAGGGATGATTGTTTTGTATTTCTGTGATATCACTTGTAATATCTCCTTTTTTTTCTTTTCTTTTCTTTTTTTTTTTTTGAGACAGAATTTCACTTTGCAGCCCTAAGTAAAGTGCCATGGCATCATCATAGCTCACAGTGCAAACTCTTGGGCTCAAGCAATCCTCTTACCTCAGCCTCCTAAGTAGCTGGGACTATAGACACCTGCTAAAAGGCCTGGATAGTTTTTCTATTTTTTGTAGAGATGGGGTCTCACTCTTGCTCAGGCTGGTCTCAAACGCCTGATGAGGGCTTTCTTTTCATATATTATCATACCTAAAATTTAATAATACATCCTAAGTATCATCTAACTGATAATCATAACATTTTTTAAATTATCTCAAGAACACTTCAGCAATGTCTTTCATCTTTCATCCTATATGCCCCAAATCAGAGGCATATAATGTCTGGTTGTCCCACTTTAAATGATGCTAAATTGGTGGATTTAAGGAGTAGCAGCTTAGTGTTTACATTGTGCAGTGAACTATCCACCTTCACAGTTGACTATCCTCCTAACAGTTTTATCATCCGTTGATGAGCACTGCCCAACCCAGTTGCTCATGGTTTTCTAAATGTATCATTCCTTTACATTTATTAACCAGGTATCTCTCTCTCTCTCTTTTTTTTTTAAGAGACAGAGTCTCAGTTTGTCATTCTCAGTAGAGTGCTGTGGCGTCAGCTCTTGGGCTTTGGCGATCCTCCTGCCTCAGCCTCCCGAGTAGCTGGAACTGCAGGCACTTGCCACAACACCCGGGTATTTTTTGTTGCAGTTTGGCCAGGGCCACGTTTGAACCCACCACCCTTGGTATATGGGGCCGGCGCCCTAGTCACTGAGCCACAGGCGCCGACCGGTATCCCTTTTTCAATTAGGGCTATTTAGAGATTCTAAAATACTGTTTGTATAGAACGGGCAGAATACATTCTTTTGTTTTATCCTTTAATTCCTAATTTTCAAAGTAAATACTTAATTTCTGTCCTTACTGAATTGTGTCTCCTAAAATTCACGCCAAAGTTATAATCCTCAGTAGCTATGTGTATAGAGAGGGAATTTAGAGCATTAAGTTAAAATTAGTTCATCCGGACAGACAGGTACAGATGGAAGACCACATGAAGACACAGGAGAAAATGGCCATCTACAAGCCAGGGACAGAGGTATTAGAAGAAACCAACCCTGTTCAGAACTTGATCTCAGACTTCCACCCTCCAGAATGCTGAGGAAATTAATTTTTATTGTTTAAGCCACCCAGTCTGTGGTATTTTCTTATAGCAACCCAAGAAATTGAATATGATGCCCTAACTGCTTCTAATGGTGCCTATGGCTTTTAAAAAAATTAATTAGCTTTCTATTTTGTTTCTTTTTCTTCTTATTATTTTTTTCAATTTTTTTTCATGTTAATATGAGGGGACAAATGATTAGGTTACATTATTTGCGTTTGTTAGGTAAAGTCCAAGTTGTAGAGTTGAGCTCTTCACCCAGGAGGTGCCATATACCCCTACACTGTGCACGTTAGATGAGAGTTTACCAAAACTTCTTCCTCCTCCCCTCTCCCCACTCCTCTTTTTTCTTTTTTTAGACAGTCTTGCTCTGTCTCTCAAACTAGAGTGCAGTGGCATCATTGTAGCTCACTGCAACCTCAAACTCTTGGACTCGAGCAATCCTTCTGACTCAGTCTTCCAAGTGCTGGGGATTACAGACACCCACCACACCTAGC
The DNA here is from genome assembly GCA_963574575.1 of Galagoides demidoff. Classification (NCBI taxonomy): domain Eukaryota; kingdom Metazoa; phylum Chordata; class Mammalia; order Primates; family Galagidae; genus Galagoides; species Galagoides demidoff. The sequence goes on from CAUYQV010117090.1 coordinate 20,341, forward strand.
TAATATTTCTTTTCTTTTCTTTTTTGTAAAGATGGAGGTTCTTGCTCTTGCTTAGGTTGGTCTTGAACTCCTGGGCTTAAGCAATCCTGCTACCTTGATCTCCCAAGTTGCTAGGATTATAATATCTGGCCTCTTACTCTTTTTCATATCATTGTGAACTCATAGATTTTATACATTCAGTGTGTTTCAATCAGTTGTAGTCATGTGTCCTTTGGATGTTTAGATTTTTCTATGTGTGACTAGAGGAAGCTGCAGAGTAATTAGACTTTTGTATTATTTTGGTTTGAACCCCGCTATCTTTGATGACTACCTTGCCCTCAAGTACAAGATATCTCAGGCTCATTCTATATGTTTTTGTTCTAGACCTGGAATCAGCTAACTTACGCACAGTAGTCCTCGTTGTCCATGGGGGATATATTCCAAGACACCTAGTGGATGCCTGAGGCTGAGGATGGTACTATGCCCTATATATACTATTTTTTCCTATGCATACATACTTATGATAAAGTTTAATTTATAAATTAGAAACAGTAAATGTTAATGATTAATAAATCAGAAGAAATGTAACAAGATATTATAATAAAAGTATATGTGGGCTCGGTGCCTGTGGCTCAATTGGCTAAGGCGTCAGCCACGTACA